>PVLC010020371.1:10000-29355 GCA_004027655.1 Graphiurus murinus | reverse complement strand
GTACTTACAAGATCACATCAAAGTCAATCACTAAACTGACCAGGAGATAGGGGGAGGGTGGGTGGGAATTGGGGAAGGGTTAATGAGAAATATGTGCATGGATGTCTTTACCTGTACTAGCTTGTACCCAACAAAAATGTGTAATTAACCCTGTTGTACCCAAGAAATGTATAAAAATCCATGCTAAAAAAAAAATAAATAAATAAAAAATAAAGTTCAAAAAAAGAAAAAGAACTGGAGGATCAGATCAGCCTGAGACAAGAGATGGACTTGACGGCGAAGACACTGGGGAAGGATGCCTGTGAGCAGCAGGATACGCGGGCATTTAGGAGGGAGTAGTTGGATCATCTCTGCAGCATGAACTTGCCTTTAAGCTGCAGAGACAGTTCAGACTTCAGGGTAAAACAGAAAAGTAAACTAAACAAGCACTTGGAAAAAGAAAAGACTAATCCAAGTCCACTACCACTAAACAACTGGAACCAAGACTACACCCGACTGAGCAAGGCCCTAGTCCACTGAGCTGGACAATCAGCCCTTCAAACAGGACCTCACAGACAAGATGGCCAGTCTGCAGCTGGAAGTGGATGAGCAGTCTGCAGCCTGAGTTAGATGTACAACAGGAAAAAGAAAGAAGGTCGCAAAATAACAGAAGCATGCCAGGACAGCCCCAAAAGCCAGAACCCAAGGACGTCAGCGCAAAACTCCAGAGGCAAATGTTAGGCTAAAAAAAGCTCCTGGAAGAAAGCCACAGGCTACAGCCTCACCCTATAGATAAACAGGATCAGCCGCTGCTCTCTGAAAAGCCACAAGTATGTTAACACAAAGAATGTGTAAGAACTGCAAAGGAACCCTCTGTGATTTCAGTTCCACAAAGGAGCTGCCTCCTTCTTCCAGTACCAAGCCTGAGCGAGCTGTAGCGCCTGTCACAAGACCCTGATGAAGCCAGATTCCTCCAGCCCCATAAGACTAAAGCAAAGCCTAGACCAAAATGTTCATGCAGGGCCACTCTCTACCTGTGTTAGAGGTCAGGATCTCCTAAAGCCCAACCTTAAAATCAACTACAGAGTAGACAGGAAAACAAAACAAAACAAAAAAAGAAAATCCCTTTTGGTACTAGGGATTGAACTCAGGGACATTCTACCTCCAAGCTACACCCCTAACCCTGTTTATTTTTATTTAGAAACTAAGTTACTGAGAGCCTCGCTAAATTGCTCAGGCTGGTTTCAAACCTGTGATCCTCCTGTCTCAGCCTCCCAAGTACTAGGATTATGAGAAAGTGCCACCACACCTGGATGACAGGAATAATTTAAGTAAACCAGGTCCAGGAAAAAAGAACAGGTCCAGGAGCTAGAAATGTTGCTAGTTTTCCCTAATAACTGCATTTTTAAAAAAGTTAGAGCCGGGCATAGTGGCGCACACTTGTAATCCCAGCATTCGGGAGGCTGAGACCGGAGGATCCGCGTTCGCGGCCAGCCTCAGCTACCTAGTGAGGCACTCCGCAACTTAGCAAGACCCGGCTTCAAAATAAAGAATAAAAAACAGGGCTGGGGGGTGTAGCTCGGAGGTAGAATACCCTGAGTTCAATCCCCAGTACCGCAAAAATAAAAAAAAATAAAAAATAAAAAAAATAAATAAAAAAAAGTTAGAGCCAGACACAATGATGCATGCCTATAATCTCAGTACTTGGGAGGCTAAGACAGGAGGATTATAGATTAAAGGCCATCCTCAGCAATTTAGCAAGTCCCAATATCAAATAAAAAATGCTGGGAAAGTAGCTCAGAGACAGAATGCCCTTGGGTTCAATCCCCAGTGCCAAAAAAAAAAAAAAAAAAAAAAGCCACTTGAGACTTTCTTTTATAAATCTTTAAAAAGGAGGAGGGGGGCTTGGAAAATTCTCTTCCTATAGATAAGTCCATAGAAACTTAAGGGGGAGAATTTTCCAAAATTAATGCAAAAAAAAACAAACCTTGATGCAAGAAACTCAGTGAATACCACACAGGATAAATAGCAAAAATTCTAATGTCATCTTCAGGCTGCTGATAAACTAAAAGGAGGAAATCATGAAGATGCCTTAAGTTATCTAGGAGGTATGATAAGAATTACAGTGGAGTTCTGGTCAGAAACCATACGAAGGAGAGGAAGGTACAGCAAAATAAAGTGTCAAAAAAAAATCCATTCATTTAGCAATCTATATCCAGAAAAAATCTTCTTCACATATAAAAGGAAAATAGTCTTTCTCAGGCAAGTAAAAAGTAGAGGGAATATATTGCCAAGCAAACCCATTGGGCAGAGGATGTTAAAACAAGTTCTTCAGAGAGAAGGACAATGATAGAAGTCAAAAGCTCAGGTCTCAGAAAGGAAGACTGTAAAGCCAGGCGTGGTGGCGCACGCTTGTAATCCCAGCATTTGGGAGGCTGAGACCAGAGGATCCAGTTCGCAGCCAACCTAAGCTACCTAGTGAGGCACTCCGCAACTTAGTGAGACCCGGTTTCAAAATAAAGAATAAAAAAATAGAGTTGGGGGTATAGCTCGGAGGTAGAATGCCCCTGAGTTCAATCCCTAATACCACACACACACAAAAAAAAGGAAGACTGTAGAAGGAATCCATGAAAACAAAGTAAAATTATTGTTCTTAATCTTTTTTGTTTGTTTTTGTGCAGTATTTGGGATTGAACCCAGGGGCATTCTACGTCTGAGCTATACCTCCAGCCTTATTTTTATTCTTTATTTTGAAACAGGGTCTCATTAAGAGAGATGTGTGCATGTATGCCTTTACCAGCTTGTACCTAACAAAGATGTATGATTACAATGCACCAATAAAAAAATATAAAAAATTTTTAAAAAGACAAAAGAAAAGAAAAAAGGAAGAAATAAAAGTCTAAAAGCCTTTAAAAAAAAAAGAAAGAAATGGGGTCTCATTAAGTTGCAGTTGCTGAACCTGTGATCCTGTCTCAGCCTCCCAAGTACTGGGATTACAAATGCCCACCACCACACCTGGCTTGTTCTTAATTTTAACTGATAGAAAAGATAACTGTTGCCTGGTGTGGTGGTGCGTGCTCGGAATTCCAGTACTTGGGAGACTGAGACAGGAAGAATCACAGGTTCGCAGCCAGCCTCAGCTACTTAGTGAGTCCCTCCACAACTTAGTGAGACCCTGTTTCAAAAATAAAGAATAAAAAATGGGGTGTAGCTCAGAGGTAGAACACCCCTAGGTTCAATCCCCAGTACTGCAAAAAAAAAAAAAAAAAAAAAGGTAACTGTTAAAATTAATAATGATAGAGCAACACATGGAGTGATTATAGCATGTAGATGAATAAAAGGAATGACAACATTGTCACAAGAGACAGAGGGAAGAACTGGGAAGATAAGTCACCCCCGCTACACATGAAGTGTGGGGTGGCATCTGAAGACAGACTTAGATTGGTTGTAAATGCATGTTGCAAACTCCAGGGAAACTACTTAAATGTTTTTCAAAAAGAATATAATTTATATACTAAAGAGGGAAATGAAATTGAATTGCAAAATGCTCAGTGCAACCCACTGAAGAAAAAGAGAAAAGGAAAGTAAGACCGTAAGAAAGTGTGATGGATAGAAAATAACCATAAAGGCATAGATACAATTCTATCATCGACCACTTCAAATGTGAATGCTCAAGCCAGAGTTGGGCGTGGTGGTGCACACTTGTAATCCCAGTACTTGGGAGGCTGAGATGGAAGGATCACAGGTTCAAGGATAACCTCAGCAAGTAGTGAGACTCTGTTTCCAAATAAAAATAAAATAGGTCTGGGGACATAGCTTGGAGGTAGAATGCCCCTGGGTTCAACCCTCGGTACTGAAAAAAAAGAAAAAGAAAAAAATAAAGTGAATGCTCTAAAGACACCCATGAAAAGGCATTCACTGTCAGAGTGGATCAAAAATCAACACCCACCCAGCTCTACCTGGTCTACGAGAAACACACTCTACATACAAGGAAATGAAGGAAAGTCTGAAATTAATGACCTCAGATTCCATTTTAAGAAAGAACGGAAAATTTGAGTTGGAAATAAGAAGAAAGGAAATAATAAAAATCAGGGGAGAAATCAGCGAAGCAGAAAATAGAAAAACAATAGGGAAAAATCAATGAAACAAAAACCTATTTCCTCTGAGAAGAGCAATAAACCTGATAAGCATTTAGGTTAACTGCTCAGGAAAACACAATTACTGATATCACATGAGGCAGATGACATCACTATTAAAAGAATAGGGAATATTGTGAACAGCCCTATGCCAAAAATTTCAATAACTTACATGAAATGAAATATTTCTAATTTCCTTTTATTATTTATTTATTTATTTTTGTACTGTCAATTGAACCCAGGGGTATTCTACCTCTGAGCTACACCCCTAACCCTTTTTATTTTTTATTTTGTATCAAGGTCTTACTAAGTTGCTGAGGGTTTCACTAAATTGCTGAGGCTGGCCTCAAACCTGCGATTCTCTGGTCTCAGCCTCCCAAGTACTAGGATTGCAGGCATGTGCCACCAGGCCCAGTTACGAATTTCTTGAAATTCATAGATTACCAAAGTACATGCAAGAAGAAATAAACAATCTGAAGAGTCTTATATCTACTAAAGGATAGAATTCATAAGTAAAACTATTATCACAAAGAAAACTGTAAGTCCATATAGGCTACTACCAGATTGTATCAAATCCTCAAGGAAGAAATAATACTGATCTACATCAATTAAAAGATCTAAATGAATCAGATATTTTCATTTAATTTTCAAACATATAACATATAGAATATCAGTATCACTCTGACAACAAAGTCAGAAAAAAAAAAAAAAAAAACCTTGTCAGGAAGGAAAAATATAGAGACAAATCTCACTCCTTATAGAGGAAACCTTTTTTTTTTTTGATACTGGGAATGGAACCCAGGAGGCTTCTACCTCCAGGCTACGCTCCCAGCCCTATTTCATTTTATTTTATTTATTCAATTTTGTTTTGTTTTTTGTTTTATTTGGAAACAGGGTCTCACTAAGTTGCTGACTCTGGCTTCTAACCTACAATCCTCCTGTATCAGCCTCCCAAGTACTGGAATTACAGGCATGTGCCACCATACTGGCTAAAAGGAAAAATTTCTAAACAATATTTTAGCAACCAAATCCAACAACATGCTAATATTTAATATATCATAAACAACTAGGATTTAGCCCAGGAATATAAAGGTCACTCAACATTTTAAAGTCAGACAATGTCACTCACCATATAAACAAACTAAAAACTGACATCCCAGATGATCATCTTGACAAAATATGCATAAAATCCCTTTGATGATAAAAGAACTCACCAAACTAGGATTAGAAAGGAAGTTATTCAAGCTGGGCCTGGTGGCGCACACCCGTAATCCCAGTACTTGGGAGGCTGTGACAGGAGGATCCAAGGTTCCAGGCCAGCCTCAGTAATATAGGGAGATGCTCAGCAACTTAGTGAGATGCTGTTTCAGAATAAAATATAGGGTTGGGGGTATAGCCCAGGAGTAGAATGCCCCTGGGTTCAATTCTTAGTACCAAAAAAGAAAAGGAAGTTACTCAACTAGGTAATAGGCTCCTTGGAATAACTGACAGCTAGCAACGCACTTATACAGAAAGACCCCATGCTCATTGGTTGGGAGATTCAATATTGCTAACATATCAATTCTCCCAAATTGAACTATGAACCAGTACAGTCTCAATCATAATTCCAGAAGGGATTTTTTGTGAAAACTGACAAGAATATTCTAAGATTCATATGAAATTACAAAGAACCTATAATAGATATAATAGAACGATATAACCTATAATAGAACGATATAACCTTGAAAAAGAACAAAGCTGGAAAGTTAAAACTACCTTATTTCAAGTAAGCCAGGCATAGTGGCACATGCTTGTAATCCCAGTACTTGAGAGGCTGAGACCAGAGGATCGCAGGTTGGCAGCCACCAATTTAGTGAGACTCTTAGCAACCTAGTGAGAACCTGTTTAAAAAAAAAAAAAAAAAAAAACTTAAAAATGGACTAGGGGTGTAGCTCAGAGGTAGAATGTCCCCGGGTTCAATGCCCAGGATCACAAAAATACATTTAAAAGAAAGAATTCTAGGAAAAAAACATATGAAAATCTTTTAGGATCTTGTGTTATACAAACTTGTTCTAGATAAAATATAAATCTGATAAGGGGTAATTATTCAGATCATATATATTACAGTTGTAATGGCGTTGGGGGCTCTTTTCCTTGATTCAGAGAAAATAAATTGAATCAGGAAATTAAAACTAATATACAGCTTGGTTGTAGCATTAACAAAAACCTTTATTACAATGTCAGTAGGAAGTAGAAAGGAAAGAGAAGGAAAGCAGTGTGCTTGTCAGGCACGCCGGAGAGCCTGAAAGTGGAACTCTGTCCCTCTCCTTGACCCCAGTCTTTAAATACAGATTTTTGTGGGGGGTTTTTTGTTTTGTTTTGTTTTTGTTTGGGGGATTGAACTCAGGGGCATTCTACCTCCGAGCTATACCCCCAGCCCTATTTTTTATTCTTTATTTTGAAACCAAGTCTCACTAGGTTGTGGAGGGCCTCACTAGGTAGCTGAGGCTGGCCTCAAACCCGGATCCTCCGGTCTCAGCCTCCCGAATGCTGGGATAACAAGCGTGCGCCACCACGCCCGGCTCAATACAGATTTTTGTATTGGTACATTATTATCAGCCTTACCAAGACAATGGCTAGTAACTTATTCCTTAGCTAGGTGGTGCCTTCTTGTCTTTGGACAGTGTGCTTACTAAGTACAGAAGTCAATGATCTGCCTTGCTTTTACCTCTATTGTATTGGGCTGTATTGATTGCTCATTAGCTATGGGGGCTTTGAAGCAGCACACAGAGTTTACCTTTCTGGATTCCAAGAACAGAAGGGAAACAGAGGCACAGATTACAGCCAGTGTAGCTGTGGGTGATCTCTAAGAGCAAGGCATAAGGCTTGCATCTTTAGGGTTCTAAAGTGAGCCAGGCAGAGTCACTGTGATCTTAGGGTTTTTAGTTGTTCCTACATATTTTTAAGGTTAAAGGCTTTACTATGGGTAAGCATTAGGACAGAGGCAGAGGGGAGGGGTAGTTCTAAGGAGCAACGGGCAAAGCAGCCGTCTCTCCCTGCCTGCATAGCACCCAGACTCTAATTGCTTTTAACATTTTGGAAATTAATACTGGAGCAATTTTCCAATACCATCATATATATGTGTGTGTTCTCAATAATATGACATAGGCAACCACATTGAATGTAAACATTAGATGAGCTGCTTCAACCAAGAAGACACAGGGGTAGGAAATAAGCACATGAAGATATCTTTCACCTCTCTCATCCCTAGGAAAATACAACTAACAACCATGTTGATGCTGCTGCACATGTATTAGAATGGCCAAAGTTAGAAAGACTATCGACATCAAATGCAGGCTGAGGTAGGGGGGAACTGGAAGAGGCACGTGCCACGGATGGGAATGTGAAATGCCTTAACTGTTACCCTGCACAGACTCAGTCCACTTGCCGCACAATGGTCACCAAAGGCGGTGGCAGAGAAAGAGGCTTTACCCCAATGGACAAGCTCCTTGGAAGACAGGAGCCTAAAGGTGAATCTTCCTGGAAAGCTGACTCAGGGTCAGTTTATATAGGAGACGCAGGATTGCAGACTGGTGGGCACCTTCTTGAAGATGGAAGTGTGTGGCCAATGATGCATATCTGATCCTGAGTCCCTAGTCACAAGATGCTTTTCAGTTCTGCAAATCAAGAGCAAAGATCACCAGACTACCCTTGCCACTCACTAGTTTGCCAATTTGCAGTTCCTGACATAGGACACAACGGATAGGCTAGAACAGCTGCCTGAGACCCTCTTACTGACCACCCAACTCGAGGTAATAAAAGAAAACAGGCTTCACCTGATTATTACGGATGACAAGGGTCTATGAGGTTACATAGGGCATAGACAGGGTTAAATAGGCATGAAATCTGGTCTCAATGTGCAGCTTCAAAAGTTGCAAAGAAATCTGCATGAACTGCTGTGCGAGCAGGTATTAATATTTCCTGTACAACACAGTGAACTCTACTAAACTCTGGGCTTGTGTACCATACTTTTTTTTTTTTTTTTTTTGTGGTGGTGGTACTGAGGATTGAAATCAGGGGCATTCTATCTCTGAGCTATACCCCCAGCCCCATTTTTTATTCTTTATTTTGAAACAGGGTCTCTCTAAGTTGTGGAGTACCTCACTAGGTAGCTGAAGCTGGCCTTGAATCCGGATCGTCCGGTCTCAGCCTCCCAAATGCTGGGATTACAAGTGTCCACAACTATGCCCAGCTTGTGTATCACACTTAATGCTATACCTCCAGCTCTTTTATTATTATTTTTTTTTTAATTTTGAAACAGGGTCTCATTAAGTTGTGGAAGGTCTCACTGTCTTGTTGAGGCTGGCGGTGAACCTGCACTCCTCCTGTCTCAGTCTCCCAAGTACTGGGATTACAAGGATGCACCACCACGCCTGGCTTCCGCCTTAATTTCTATGTCATTTGTAAATTGTCAAAAAGTAAAAAAATATTCTGAAGAGTATCACTATAAGTGGACTTGATTCAGGTCTTAAAAATAAGCTAGCTAAGCTGTTTTCACCTGTAAATTCTGCAGACCTTTCCCTGGTGATTTTAGCCAATGAACAATCCCACTGTGCACTCGGTTAGTTAATACATAAAGCTGGAGTTTGAGCAGCACTTTCAAAGAATTTGTGCCTACTTGATATAGTGACTGAGGGAAAATAAGTAGTTTGAGGAAGTTTTTATTTATTTGTTTGTTTTATTTTGGTACTAGGGATTGAACTCAGGGGCATTCTACCTCTGAGCTACACCCCTACCCCTATTTTATTTTTTTTGCAGAACTGGGGATTGAACCTAGGGACATTCTACCTCCAAGCTACACCCCCAGCTCTATTTTTTATTCTTTATTTTTGCAGAAGGCCTCACTTAGTAGCTGAGGCTGGCCGTGAATCTGCAATCCTCTTGTCTCAGTCTCCCAAGTACTGGGATTACAAGTGTGTGCCACCACGCCTGGTCTATTTTATTTTTTTATTTGGAAGCAAGGTCTCACTAAATTGCTAAGGCTGGCCTCAAACCTACTATCTTCCTGTCTTGCCTCTCAAGTACTGGGATGACAAGCATGTAGCCTAGAGGTAGAAGGCCCCTGAGTTTCATCTCCACTACTACTAAATAAATAAATAAATAAATAGTAAATAAAGAATGAAAAACAGGGCTGGGGATGTAGCTTGGAGATAGAATGCCCCTGGGTTCAATCCCCAGTACCACAAAAAATAAATGAATACATAATAAATAAATCCAGGTCAAACAATTCAAAATGCCAAAGAAATACCAAGTAACAGGCCATTGGGATTACAGTATCCAAAAACATCTGGCTAACAATTTTGTCCTTTATCTGTTAATGCAAGGTGGGGGGAAAATATAGCTATTTTTGTGCAAAAGAATAACAATATGAGAATTGTTCTTTGACAAATCTGATCTGGTTAATTCTCATAAAATAAACTGAACTAAGAAGAAATTGCAAAGAAGACATTAAAATTGTGCAAAATCAAAACTAGAGTATATCAGTAGGAATGAGAATGCAGATGGAAATCAATATTTTGGAAGAAAACAAAACATATATATATATATTATTTCTATAAAATATAAACTATTATAGCTGCTATAATAAATAATGGAAATTATATATAGTTTATGTAGATATATATGTATATGCATATATTTGATAATGAGTATTAAACCTAGGGACATTCTACCTCTGAGCTACACCTGCAGACCTATTTATTTATTTATTTATTTATTTATTTATTTATTTATTTAGTGGCACTGGGGATTGAACCCAGGGGCATTCTACCTCTGAGCTATACCCCCAGCCCTATTTTATTTTTATTTAAAAGCAGGGTATCACTAGGTTGATGAGAGTCTCACTACTTGCTGAGGGTATCCTCCAACCTGCCATACTCCTGTCTCAACCTCCCCAATACTGGGATTACAAGCATGTGCAACCACACCTGGCTCCCTTGGTATTTTTTTTATTTTGAAACAAGGTCTCGCTAAGTTGCTGAAACTATTCTTAAACCTGGAATCCTTCTGTCTCAGCCTGGAACAGTACTGGAATTACAGGAATGGGCCACCATACCCAGCTTATATTTTATATATAATATGTACAAAATACAAATCCAGTGTTTGAGAAATACAGTTGAGAGTCAGGCATGGTGGCACACACTTGTAATACCAGTACTTGGGAGGCTGAGACAGGCAGATTGTAGGTTCAAGACCAGCCTCAGCTACTTAGTGAGGCCCCCTGCAACTTAATGAGACACTGTTTCAAAATGAAGAATAAAAAATATGGCTGGGGGTGTAGTTCAGAAGTAGAACGCCCTTGGGTTCAATCCCCAGTACTGCAAAAAAGAAAAAGAAAAAAAAAATTCAGTTGAGGATAAAATAAATTCTGTGCATTTAAGAAATTAGTAGCCAAGCATGGTGGCATACACCTGTTAATTCCAGTACTTAGGAGGTTGAGACAGGAGGATCACAGGTTCAAGGCCAGCCTCAGCAATTTAGCAAGGCCCTCTGCAACTTTGTGAGATCCTGTTTCAAAATAAAAATAAAATAAAATGGGACTAGGGGACTGGGAGTGTATTTCAGAGATAAAATGCCCCTGAGTTCAATCTCCAGTACCACAAAAAAGGAAGAAAGGAAGGGAGGGAGGGAAGGAGGGAAGAAGGAATCAGTAATATAAGTTCATATTTATTTGCTTGGAGGAAGTCCTATAACATGTACAATAAACGCTGATATCAGGGAAGCTCTGATAAAGGAGCATGGGTCTAGGCAGTTCACTCAAGTATTTTTATGCAGAAGCCAGGCAGCATTTTTTCAGAGTTGAAGAAAAAGTATTGGTTTAGAAATTATGTATTGACTCCCAACAGAGAGACCAGTAATTAAGTCAAGGTGGAGTTGGTCATTTAAATAGGCATTAAGTCAAACCAGTAATGACGCCTTCTTTTCATTTCCAAACAGAAAAATTATTTTAGTTGGCTTTACAGATGTACTTATCTAAGCACTGTGGCTAAGACTCTAGTCTTAAATGACCAGTTGACCAGCACACCCTGCGGCCGTATCTCACAATGTCCACGAAAGTGCCTGTGTTCTTCTTCCATTGATGTAACAAACACCTGAGATAATCAGCTTATAGAGATACAAGGCTTGTTTTGGCTCACAGTTTTGGAGGTTTCAGCCCATGGTTAGTTGGCCCCAGAGTGAGTCCACGAATCATGGTGGAGGAGGGAAGATAAAATGGAGAGAACCACTCACCTGTTGATGGGAAAATAAAAAGAAAGATGAGAGAGGCCAGCATCCCAGTATCCCAAAGCCCCCCACTACACTCTACCTTTTAAAGTTTCTACTGCCTCCTGTTAGCAACACAGGCTGAGAACCAATGGGCTTTATGGGACACTTACCTAAACTACTGCGGTGCCCGTGAAGATCTCAGAAAAATGCCAAAGACCAAAATCTGTGACCAACAAGCAATCTACTGCCAGATTCTAAGAGGAAATTCTGCTATTGTAATCCCATAGAGCTGATTTATGATGACACATGGCATCATTTCTCAGCCTTTCAGGTAAGATTAAGTACAATACGATGACACATGGTTTGCAGATTTTTTATTTTTTATTTTTTTTTGTGGCACTGGAGATTGAACTCAGGGACATTCTACCTCCAAGCTACACCCCCCAGTCCTGTATTTTTATTCTTTATTTTGAAACAGGGTTTAAGTTGCAGAAGGCCTCACTAAGTACCTGAGGCTGGCTGCCAACTCAGATCCCCCTGTCTCAGCCTCCCAAGTACTGTGATTACAAGTGTGCGCCACCACGCCAGGCTCCAGCCCTATTTTTTACTTATTATTTTGAAACAGAGCCTCACTAAGTAGCTGAGGCTGTCCATGAATCTATGATCTTCCTGTCTCAGCCTCCCAAGTAGATTACAAGCATGAGTTTACAAGCGTGTGCCACCACCAGTACAGTGATATTAATCCTTTGCCCAGTGCGAGCTTCTGGACATAGAAACAAGGGCACTGTTTGTTGTGGCTGCTAGGAGACTGTTCCTATCTCCTCCCTTTACAGATACAGGAATAGACTGCTCCTTCCCCCAGCACACCCTCCAACCTCAAAAAAGGAAAGCAAGAAAGAATTTGAGGGGGCTGGTGGGGCAGTAGTGCATCCTGGGAGGCAGAGAATCTTGGAGGAGGGTGCAGAGGAGGCAGGCTGAGCCCCATAGCCATGCTCTAGGGGAGAGTTACCACGTTCCATGCATTGGCCAGCTTCAGAGAAAGGGCGGGGCATTGGGGATGGACAACCCTGTCCACAGAGCAAAGTCTCATTTGGCAAATACCTTTAAGACACTGGAAATTGAGCCAGGCGTGGTGGTTCGTGCTTAATCCCAGTACTTGGGAAGCCGAGACAGGAGGATTGCAGGTTCCAGCACAGCCTCGGCTACTTAGTGAGGACCTCCGCAACTTAGTGAAACCCTGTTTCAAAATAAAGAATAAAAAATAAGGCTGGGGGTGTAGCTTGGAGGTAGAATGCCCCTGGGTTCAATCACCAGTTATCCTCCCCCCCCAGAAAAAGACACTGGAAATTGGGCCAGAGGCTGAACACATTCACATACCCTAGAGCTGGAGCAAGGAGATTCATGCAAATGGACAGGACAGGGTCAAGTCACACCCCACTAGTAAACAAAAAGTCAGAAGCATCCCATTCTTTGAGGGACTTTCTGAGCTCACCTGCTTAGTCTCTTTTTCTTACTTGCAGGCTGTTCTTCTGAGTCTCTTTGGTACAGATGTGTCTGAGAAGCAGCCCATACTCAAAAGACCTAGGAGTTCAAGTTGATAGGATGGCTTTTTGTGCCCATCCCCCCAAGCCTGATGCAGTATCAGGCCATGTTAGCAGAGGTGTATAGGACGAGGGAGGGGACAGTCACGCTCCTTTGAGGATCTATTGTAGCAGAAACAGCGCTACGGTGCTGAGCTCCAGGCCAGGGAAAGATGGCACTCTTGGGGCTCTTCCCAAAGTCCTCTTTTCTCTGCACCATCTTATCTCTGTTGCCACATGTAGTTATAAAGGGAGTGCCCTGTATAAAGGTACCTACTCTCCGGGTGTGGTGGCACATGCTTGTAATCCCACTATGTGGGAGGCTGAGACAGGAGGATCGCAGGTTTAAGGACAGCCTCAGCAAGTAGTGAGACTCTCATCAACCTAACAAGACCCTGTTTCCAAATAAAAATAAAATAGGGCTGGGGGTGTAGCTCAGAGGTAGAATACCCTGGGCTCAATCCCTAGTCTCACACACACACACACACACACACACACACACACACACACACACAATAAATAAATAAATAAATAAATAAATAAATAAATAAATAAATGAATGAATAAATAATAAAGATTTTGACTTATTTGTCCTAGGTGTCTTCTTCTTCTTCTTCTTCTTCTTCTTCTTCTTCTTCTTCTTCTTCTTCTTCTTCTTCTCTCTCTCTCTATATATATTTTTTTTTTTCCTTTTTTCTTTCTTTTTTTTTTTTTGGCACTAGGGATTGAACTCAGGCCATTCTACCACTGAGCTACATCCCCAGACCTGTTTATTTTTTTATTTTGACATAGGACCTTGCTAAATTATCCAAACTGGCCTTGAACCTGAGATCCTCCTCCCTCAGCCTCCCAAGTACTGGGATTGCAGGTGTGTGCCACAGCACCTGGCAAGTAGAAAAATCTTTTCTTAAGTATCACAGATGCTGTGTTTTCTAGTAGGCTCTCTGATCTCATCTATTCCCATGGCTTCAATTTTCACTTACATATTGACATCTGCCTTCAGTCTAAAACCTCAGCAGCTACTACTTAAGATTCAGAGAAAGTTCCAACCTCCATTTTACAAGAAAGATAAGAAGTTAGGCATGGTGGTGCACATCTATAATCCCTGTACTTGGGAGGCTGAAACAGGAGGTGGTTCAAGGCCAGTCTCTCAGAAATTTAACAACCTAGTAAGACCCTGTTTCAAAATAAAAATAAAATAGGGCTGGTAAAATGTCCCTGGGTTCTATCCCCAGGAGAAAGAAAGAAAGAAAGGAGGGAGAGAGTGTGGAAAGGAAGTTTTCCTTTCTGCTAGATGGAATAAAAACGCTGATAGCTCTGTGCCAGGCAGAAGCTCAGGAACGTTCAAGTCTAAGCTTCACTGGTAACCACGAGATGGCGGAGCCAGGCATCGCTGCTGGAAATGCAAAGGACGTTCATACTGCTTCCCAAGAGGTGCAGAAGACCATCCTCATGCACAGTGGCCTAAGTCGCAGAATCCACAAAGTGCCCAAGCCGGAGGCCAGTGCCACGACCCGTTTATGCGAAGTTGGGGTTGGGGGGAGCCTTTGTGCTTAGCAATCAGCCTGATTAAGGTTGACAGCAACCAGAAACTAGGGGAACAGGCAGGCCTCTATAAAACTGACCAAGAGGGGAACCCCAGTAGAATGGTTGGTTGCAGTTGCACAGTGGTTAAAAACTGTGACACTCTAGGTGTGGTGGTACATGCCTATACCTAATAATTTGGAGGCTGAGACAGGAGAATTGCAGGTTCAAGATCAGTCTTAGCAATTTAGACTCTCAGCAACCTAGTGAGACCCTGTTTCAAAACAAAAAAAAATAAAGAGTGGGGGGTATTGTTCAGAGATAGAATGTCCCAGGGTTCAATCCCTAGTACCAAAAACAAAAAGCAAAACAAACAAAAAAAATTGGCAAAAAATCTCAGACCAAGAATGTCATCAAAGAGTACTTCCAAACTGGGCGTGGTGGTACACTCTTGTAATCCCAGTACTTAGGAGGCTGAGACAGGAAGATCGCAGGTTCAAAGCCAGCCTTGGCAACTTAGCAAGGCCCTCCACAACTTAGTGAGACATTGTTTCCAAATAAGAAATAAAATCAGGCAAGAAGTGTAGTTCAGAGGTAAAGTGCCCCTGGATTCAATCTCCAGTGCCACATATACACACAAAAAGAGTAGTTTCAATGCAAGAAATGAACAAATAAAAAATGTGATTCACATTAAAAAAAAAAAAAAAAAAAAGCCGGGCGTGGTGGCACACACTTGTAATCCCAGCATTTGGGAGGCTGAAACCGGAGGATCTGGGTTCGCGGCCAGCCTCAGCTATCTAGTGAGGCACTCTGCAATTTAGTGAGACCGTGTTTCAAAATAAAGAATAAAAAATAGGGCTGGGGGTATATCTCAGAGGTAGAATGTCCCTGATTTCAATCCCTAGTACCACACACTCACAAAAAAAAGCAGGCAATCGTGATTGCTATCAGCAGCCTTCCTGCCACCAGAAGAACTGAGTTCTGCACGAGGCTGAGGCTGGAAAATATCGGTGTACTTGCTAACACTGCCTGGCTGCTGAATCAACCAACCCTGAAATCCACCTACATCTGAATCTCCTTTTATGAGAGCTAATACACTTCCTAGTCATTCTAGCCAGGTTTGAATTGGACCTTTAGTGACTGAAAGTCAAACACACTCTAACCAGCCAGGTGTGGTGGCACACTCCTGTAATCCCAGTACTTGGGAGGCTGAGACTGGAGGATCACAGGATTGAGGACAGCCAGTGATGAGACTAATCAACCTAGCAAGACCATTTCAAAATAAAAAATAAAATAGGGCTGATGTTGTAGGATAGTGTCAAAGAGGGGGCATTAGCAACCCAGCTTTATCACTCAGTAGCTGACTGACCCTGAGAAAGCTTCTTAGGTTCTCTGGCCTCGTTTACTTCAACTTGGAAAGGAGATAATCATAGTATTTACCTCAGAGGGTTATCATCAGGATCAAATGATGTGATACATAGGTATTAGTCAGGACTTATTTAAGCTATGAGTAGCAAGCAAAATAAATAATTAGAACTGTGGCTTAAGGGAGGTGGATTTTTTTTTTCCACTCACACATTCAAGTGCCTAAAGATTTAGGAGACCCAGGATCCTTCTACCTTGTTGTCTTATCTTGAGGTTTCCCCCATGGAACACAATGGTTCCTGAAGCTCCAGCCATTTAGTCTCCAATCCATGCAGGAGGATAAGAGCAGGAAAGAAAAGCATGCTATGATTCTTTAAGAACATTTTCTGGGCTGAATCCAATAGTGCACACCTGCAGTCACAGCTACTGGGGAGGCTGAGGCAGGAGGATTCAAATTCTAGGCTAGCCTGGGAAACTTAGTGAGACCCTGTCTCAAAATAAGAATGTCTTGAGATGTAGTTCATTGGGAGAGTGCTTGCTTGGCATGCATGAGGCCCTGGGTTCAATCCTCACTACTGTAAATAAATAAATAAATAAATAAATAAATAAATAAATAAATAAATAAATAAATAAATAAATAAATGAAACATTTTCAGGAAGTCACACAGACTTCAAAGGTGTGTCCAGCTACAAATTAAGAGATTTATTATGGATGAAGGGGAGAACGTATTCTGTGAAATATGATTGTTGTGACCCCAGCCTTATGTCTGTCAAAATTCTACCCTATCTTTTAGGCCCATTGATGGTCCATTGAAATTAATAGTTATTGAGAAACCACACTGTGTAGGCACAAGACATTTGGAAATAAAAGACAGAATTCCCACTCTCAGGAATGTCACTGCTAAGTAAAAGATGCTACTACTGGCCAGGCATGATGGCACACACCTGTTATTCCAGTACTTGGAAGGCTGAGACAGGAGGATAGCAGGTTCGCAGCCAGGCTCAACAACTTAGTGAGACTCTCAGCAACCTAACACGACCTTGTTTCCAAACAAAAAATAAAAAGGGCTGGGGGTGTGACCCGGAGGTAGAATGGCCCTAGGTTCAATTCCCAGTGACTAAAACACACACACACACACACACACACACACACACACACACACACACACTGCAGAGATGTTACTATCAGATGTTACTGCAATTTGAACCTCTTCCTGGCTCATAGAAAGTGCTCAATGAATCTTTGCAATTACTATATTGTGGTGAAGGCCCTAGACTTTGGGGCAGGAGGACGGGAGCTTTAATTCTTGCTCCTCTACCGACCAGCAGTGTGGACTTGAGCAAGCCACTAACCTTTCTGTGCAGTAGCCCTGTTCCCATGTTTCTGACAGCTGCAGTTAGCTTTCATTTGATGGATTAGGACTCCTTTTTTTTTTTTTTTTTTCCAGAACTGGGGATTGAACCTAGGGACATTCTACCTCCAAGCTACTCCCTCAGTCCTATTTTTTAGTCTTTATTTTGAAACAGGGTCTCACTAAGTTGCAGAGGGCTTCACTAAGTAGCTGAGGCTGGCCGCAAACCTGCTGTCTCAGCCTCCCAAGTACTGGGATTACAAGTGTGGGCCACCATGTCTGGCTAATTAGGACTCCTTTCTAAACTGGACATTTCATCCAAAAGTTTTGTAGAGCCGGGCGTGGTGGCGCACGCTTGTAATCCCAGCATTCGGGAGGCTGAGACCGGAGGATCCGGGTTCGCGGCCAGCCTCAGCTACCTAGTGAGGCACTCCGCAACTTAGTGAGACCCTGTTTCAAAATAAAGAATAAAAAAATAGGGTTGGAGGTATAGCTTGGAGGTAGAATGCCTCTGGGTTCCATCCCCAGTACCAAAAAACAAAAAAAACAAAAGTTTTGTAGATCACAGCACTCTAAGAAGTTACTGTGTCACTATAAATGTCACTATATGAGAAAGTGCTTCTCAAATTTACTCTGTTAACTAGTAATACCAAGAACATGTCTTGTCAAGTAGTGGAAGTTCCGATACACCAGAAAGATCCTGTGACCAAGAACAGTCTAGAAAATACATAAAACATCTTTGTTCAAATGTATTAATTTTCCAAGGAGCAATAAGGTAGCCAACACTGTGATCATGTGGCTTGGAAATCTAAAAGTAGCTTTTTCATAAAAGGCCAGATCTCTGTAACATGAAAAGAAAAGTTGGCAAGGAGATATTCTAGGTTTGTTGTTTTATCCACTGTTTTCTGGCAAATTAGGTTAAAGCACAAATAAAGATTTGGTTGTGGTATATGCCTGCAATCCTAGTATTTGGGAGGCTAAGACAGGAGGATCATATGTTCAAGCCTAGCCTCAGCAACTTAGTGAGACCCTCAACAACTTAGTGAGGCCCTGTTTCAAAATAAAAAAAAAAATAAAGTAGGGCTGGGGGTATAGCTCGGAGGCAGAATGACTCTCTGGGTTTGAGCCTCGGTACCACAAAAAGGATTTTTTTTTTTTTTTTTTTTTTGGTTGAATAGGTCAGATTCAATTCATTGGTTGAATCATGAGAATTTTAAAGATAAATCCATATTTCCAATAAAAACATTCTCTAGAATATGAGAATATATTTGAGAAAGGAAAGAACAGGGAAGAGGAGGAAGGAAAGGAAAGAAGATTCCAGCTTGTCTATAGGGAACCAGAGTTAAGGGCCTTCAAGCAGAGGAAGGAAATCCCAGTGTTTGGTGCTGACAGAGGAGAAAATGGTTCCCTCTTATATCCCAGATGCAACTCACTGGGTGGGAAGATGCGCTCAGTTACAGAATATCTGATCATCTGGAGGGGCAGTTTGGTCAATAAATAATCAAAAATGTTGCGAGATGTGATGGTACCCTAGTAACCCTAGTACTTGGGAGGCCGAGACTGGAGGATTGCAGATTCAAGGACAGCCTCAGCAAGTATCAAGACTCTCAGCAACCTAGCGAGCTCCTGTTTCAAAACAAAAGAAATTTTTAAAAAGTTGCGGTGCAGCTCAGAGGTAGAATGCCCCCTGGGTTCAATCCCTAGAAAAAAGAAAGAGAAAGAAGGAAGGAGGAAAGAAGGAAGGAAGGAAGGAAGGAAGGGAGGGAGGGAAGGAAGAAAGGATGGATCACTCCCTTCCATTACAAATGATTCTTTAAGTTAAAGACTAATGTTTAGCACATGGAGTAGGTGGCCTGCTTAAGGAGATGTGATTTATCCTACAACATGCCTCACCAGAAAGTCCTGTAGTCATTAATCAAAGCCTAAGAGTCAGCCAGGCATGGTGGCGCACACCTGTAATTCCAGCACCTGGGACGCTGAGACAGGAGGATCTCAGGTTTCAGATCAGTCTCAGAATTCAGCAAGACCCTCAGCAACTTAGTGAAACTGTTTCAAAATAATAAAATAAAATAGGACTAGGGGTATAGCTCAGAGTTAGAATGCCTCTGGGTTCAATTCTCAGTCACACACACACACACACACACACACATACACACACACACACACACACACAC
>PVLC010020371.1:0-7500 GCA_004027655.1 Graphiurus murinus | reverse complement strand
CTAAATTTGAAAGTGTATATAAAAAGAAGCAAACTATCAAAGCTCAGACTTCAAACAAAAATGCAAGAGAAAGCGCCTATTCTTCCCTGGTTCTTGGCAGAAACACTTTGTACCAAAGCCTATTAGCACACCTCAGTGCATTATCACAGTTATTTTCTTGTATGCTCCCTGAGATGACAGCGTTCCCATCAAACTGGAAATGTGTTTTCTTATTTGTGCACCAAAAAACTATACCAGTACTTATCTCAAAGTTGAGAGTCAATCATATTTATTCAACGGATATATCAATATGTCAATGTCTTAAATCATCTTATTCCTTCACTCACTAGACATCTGAATGAATGCCTTGTTTGAAGAAATATTTGAGAGATTATGGAAAATATTAAATATTATTAAAGACTTTGTTCCTTCCCTCATGACTTGTACTCAGATGAAAAGATGTTCAAAATGTACCTAAATGAAATAACGACATGGGATTCCTTAATAAGTGTTTTCTTAATCTTACTAAAAGCATTTACTTGACTATTGTTAATTTGGGATTTTCTTTCTTTCTTCCTTTCTTTCTTTTTTTTTTTTTTTTTTGGTACCGGGATTGAACCCAGGGGCATTCTACCTCCAAGCTACACCCACAGCCCTATTTTTTTTTCTTTATTTTGAAACAGGGTCTCACTAAGTTGCGGAAGGCCTCACTAAGTAGCTGAGGCTGGCTGCGAACCCCAATCCTCCTGTCTCAGCCTCCCAAGTACTGGGATTACAAGTGTGCGCCACCGAGCCCTGCTTAATTTGGGATTTTCTTATGAGGAAACTATAAAAATGAGCTTAATGCCATGTACTCCGAATATAGTATGACTTCAAAAAATATTTGTTGATGTATGTTGACTTTAGGCATACATTTAAAAGTCCTTCCCAACATATTTTATAGTACAGCACAGCTAAACTATTATTTGGTCTGGACCATAGGCATACTTCCAGAAGCCATTCCGATACTGAGGTGACTGGGACAGTGTGCTTTGACAATCCCAGGCAAGGACTACAGGGACCAATGTCTTAGCACATTTTCACATCATAATAATTAGGACAAAGGATGAAAAATGTATGCTCCTAATTTTTCAACCTAGATGTCTCAATTCCTTTTAGACTAAGACTTATAGAAGACCTTCTTTTTTAAAGATGATTATTTTTTAGAGCCAGGCATGGTGGTGCACACCTGTAATCCCAGTATTTGGGAGGCTGAGATAGAAGGATCACAGGTTCAAGGATAGCCTTAGCAAGGTAGTAAGACTTTCAGCAACATAGCTAGAACTTGTTTCAAAACAAAACAAAAAAGAGGGCTGGGGGTGTAGTTCGGAGATAGAATGTCCCTGGGTTCCATCCCTAGTGCCACAATTAAATAAATAAATAAATAAATAAATAAATAAATAAATAAATAAATAAATAACAAATCATCTGTGTGTGGGGGAGGGGTAATGGGGATGGAACCCAAAGACATTCTACCTTCGAGCTACACTCCCAGGCCATTTTATTTTGTATTTGGAAACAGGGTCTCACTAGGTTGATGAGAGTCTCACTACTTGCGGAGGCTGTCCTCGAACCTGTGATCCTCCTATCTCAGTCTCCCAAGTACTGGGATTACAATCATGCGCCACCACACCTGGCTACAAATCATCTTTTAGGTAAGTTACTTTTAGTACTTCTGGTTACACCAGTATTTCTTGACACAAAGGTTGATGATTCCAAGCCAATTGTGGGAAACACTGACTTGAAATAATGCTGCCAAGTTACTCGGCTCCCAAAGCATCCACTCCCAGAGATTTGGATGTCTAAAAGATTAAATAACATCTATGTTTTCCCGAGTCCCATTTTTTGTCTCCCATCTCCAGGAGTTATCCTAGTTACAAAAATCCGGGACTGTTGGATTCTATTTCCTGGTGACAAGAGAGACTGTAAGAAACCATTGGGTGACCTTTTCAAACACAAGAGCCACGTCCTTTCGCCCACAAGACTTTGTCCTCCAGGTGGTCCACAGGCACCCAGAACTTAGCTGGTCCCCCGCCTCTCCTCTTAGACACAATGCTTTCCCTACGGAAACTCCTGCTTCCCTCTTCTCCTCTGCCCCATCTGTGTGGCTACTGTGGTCACTGTCATTACCACCTACGGTCACCCATCCCGGAGTCACCAGAGTCACCCTGAGTCCCTCTTCGGCCACCTTCACACCTGCCACAAACCTCTGAGGAAACCAGCCACAACTTTACTATGTCAACGCTCTCAAATCTGTCCTTTCCCCTCTGTTCTCACCACCACTCTCATGTTTTCTGGCTGAAGGCCAGAGGCATTCTACCTTCAAGCTACACCCCCAGGCCAATTATATTTCTTATTTGGAAACAGGGTTGATGGGAATCTCACTACTTGCTGAGGTTGTCCTCGAACCTGTGATCCTTCTAGTTCAGCCTCACAAGAGGCTGTAATCCCAAGTACTAGGATTACAGGCATGCACCACCACACATGGCTTTTTTAATTCCTCAAATGTTCCCTATTCTCTCATGAAATGCATGCCTTATTCTTTCTTCGTGTGTGTGTGTGTGTGTGTATGTGTATGTGTGTGTGTGTGTGTGTGTGTGTGTGTGTGAGAGAGAGAGAGAGAGAGAGAGAGAGAGAGAAAGAGAGAAAAATACACTAGGGATTGAACCTAAAGGCATTCTATCTCTGAACTACACCCCAGCTCTATTTTATTTTAAAATTTTGAAACAGGGTCTCACTAAGTTGCAGAGTCTCACTGTTACCTGGCTGCAAACCTGGATCTTCCTGTCTCAGCCTCCCCAGTTCTGAGATTTACAGGCCACCATTGTACATGCTGTTCTCTCTTCCTGGAAAAGACACCATATCTACTTAGAGGAAAATCTTTCCCATCAGGAGCCTACCCTAAGCCCTCAGGCTGGTGTAAGGACCTCCGTGCAGCAGAAGCTGGGGACACCTGGTCCGCAGCCGGCCCTCACTGCTTCAGAACTATTTCCCTGCCTTTCTTTCCCCCACGACAAGTGTTGTCTGCTACAGAACAAGCTTGGATTGATCTGAACGAATGTTCCAGGAGCAACTCCAGCCAACGACTGGTAAAGGCTGAGGTATAAATATTCCAGTTCCCTACCCTGGGATTGGAAATGTCTCTGGGGCATGTTTTACACTGGCTCCCAGATTCCCCCAGTGGGATTAAACTCCAGTCATGGGAGTGGCACCCAGTTTGAAGTTGCATGCCTCCCGCCCACTTTCCCTTCCCATCTTCTTTCCCACCCACACCCTCCCCCACTGGTATTTCCTTTACTTGCTCAAAAGACCACCTGCACTTGGATCTTTGTCTTAGGGTCTGCTTTGGGGGAACCTCACCTAAGACTTGCTAAATTGCTGGCCTTAAACCTAAACTTGGGTTTAGGTACACACTTGTAATCTCACTACTTGACAAGATTACCAATCACACTAGCATGTGCAGGGAGGGGTAGCAGAGAGGAGTCCAGAGGGAAATCCACCAAGAGATGTTGTGTGCATAGAGGAATGGGTCACTTAGAATATCACTACAATGTATAATTACATTGCACCAATAAAATTCTAAAAAAGAACAGAGCAAAGACAGATGCCATTCCATGATAGGGACACTAAAAGGGGGAAGATGAGAAAGCTGAGGAAGGAAAGAGGATTAGTGCTAATTCCATTAACAAGTGTTTATTAAGAGTCCTCAGAGCCGGGCGTGGTGGCGCACGCTTGTAATCCCAGCATTCGGGAGGCTGAGACCAGAGGATCCGGGTTCGCGGCCACCCTCAGCTACCTAGTGAGGCACTCCGCAACTTAGTGAGACTCGGTTTCAAAAAAATAAAGAATAAAAAATAGGGCTGGGGGTGTAGCTCGGAGGTAGAATGCCCCTGAGTTCAATCCCCAGTACCGCCAAAAAAAAAAAAAAAAAAAAAAGAGTCCTCAGGGCAGCAGGGCATGGTGGCTTGTAATCCCAGCATGCCGGAGGCTGAGACCGGAGGATCCGGGTTTGTAGCCAGCCTCAGCTACCTAATGAGGCACTCCGAAGCTTAGTGAGACCCGGTTTCAAAATAAAGAATAAAAAATAAGGAGCCAGGCGTGGTGGCGCATGCTTGTAAACCCAGCATGCGGGAGGCTGAGACAGGAGGATCTGGGTTCGAGGCCAGCCTCAGCTACCTAGTGAGGCACTCTGCAACTTAGTGAGACCTGGTTTCAAAATAAAGAATAAAAAATAGGGCTGGGGGTGTAGCTCAGAGGTAGAATGCCCCTGTGTTCAATCCCCAGTACCGCAAAAAAAAAAAAAAAAAAGAAAAAAGAGTCCTCAGGGTAGAGATGGAGAAACCTGTGCAACATTATAGGAGGCCCCAGAGTTGAAGCCAGGCAGACAAGGATCTTACAGCCACTTGAAACATAACTCGAGCTTCTCAATGATTTAATCCTTCTGCCAAGGTTAAGTCACCTATAAAAATGAAAATCATAATAAAACACAAGTTTGATTACTGTGTGAATATAAAAGTACACAAGGGAGCCGGGTGTGGTGGCGCACACTTGTAATCCCAGCATTTGGGAGGCTGAGACCTGAGGATCCGGGTTCGCGGCCAGCCTCAGCTACTAGTGAGGCCCTCCACAACTTAGTAAGACCCTGTTCCAAAATAAAGAATAAAAAATAGGGCTGGGGGTATAGCTCGGAGGTAGAATGCCCCTGAGTTCAATCCACAGTACCACAAAAAATAAAATAAAATAAAATAAAAAAATAAAAGTACACAAGGCATAGGACCTGCCCGTCATGATGGACAGACAGACAGAGAGGAAAAAGACTATCAGGAACATAGGATAGAATGTGAAAATGAAGTGTTGAGGGTACATAAGAGAAGAGACTAATTCCAACCAGGGAAATCGAGGCTTCGTCAAAGAGAAAGCATTGAAATTTGGCTTTGAATTAAGGCTAAGAACTTGTATTGATGGATTTAAAGGAGAGAGAAGCCAGGCTTGGTGGCCCATGCTTATAATCCCAGTACTTGGGAGGCTGAAATAGGAGAATCACAAGTTCAAGGACAGCCTCTGCAAGTAATGAGACTCTCATCAACCTAGCAAGACCTTGTTATAAAATAAAAATAAACTAGGGCTGAGGGTGTAGCTCAGAGGGATATGTAAGTAAAAATAAAGGAGAGAGAGAATAAGTCAATTTGGAGGCCTGACAGACTATGTATTAGAAACGACCTAAATTTTTATAGATCTTAATTTTCACATGCATCCTCTTTTCTAAAGTCACCAAAATTTAAAAAAAAAAAAAAAAAGATTGAACCCAATCTAGGTGTGGCGGTGCATGCCTATAGTCCCAATATTGGAAGTCTGAGATAGGAGGACTGTAGGTTTCAGCTAGCCTCAGCAACTTAGTGAGACCCTGTTTCAAAATAAAAAAAATAAAAATAAAGAAAAAGCTGGGGCCAGGCGTGGTGGTGCAGGCTTGTAATCCCAGTACTTGGGAGGCTGAGACTGGAGGATTCGGGTTCACTGCCAGCCTCAGCTACTTAGTGAGGCCCTCTGCAACTTAGTGAGACCCTGTTTCAAAATAAAGAATAAAAAATAGGGCTAGGGGTGTAGGTCAGAGGTAAATGCCCCTGAGTTCAATCCCCAGTACCTAAAAAAAAGAAAACGAAAAAGCTGGGGGTGTAGTAACCACTATTCTGCTACAATTCGGTTGGCTATTTTTAGCTCCTACCTATGAGGGAGAACAAGAAGTACCTGTCTTTCTGTGTTCGGTGTCCCATTTTAATACAGATAAAGAAATCTAGTGCGAGCACCTTCCTAAGTTACCAACCAACGAGTATCAGAGTCAGACCAGAAACAGCCTGTTGACTGTTTGACCAGTGCTCTTTCCACACTGCCCAACTTTCTCCATCAGCACCTGGGAGCCACTAATGTACTCTGTTACACAGGTCTTTGAATGCCAGCATTCTACCTCCAAGCTACATCCCCAGCCCTATTGTTTATTCTTTATTTGAAACAGGGTCTCACTAAGTTGTGGAGGGCTTCACGAGGTAGCTGAGGCTGGCCACAAACCTGTGATCCTCCTGTCTCAGCCTCCCAAGTACTGAGATTCCAAGCATGCACCACCATGCCCTGCTAAGGGCAGAGGATTTAAATAAACAAAATGGAAATTCCAGGTTCAGCAGCAGTCTGTAAGGATACAACAGAGAGAAGAGATATTAAGGCTTGGTTCTAGAATATTAAGAAAATAATAAGCTACAACATGAAATCCAATAAAACATTTTGTCAAGATGTGCATTTAAGTCTCAAAATACACTAGCACTAAGGAGGCTGAGTCGGGAGGATTGTAGGTTCGAGGCTAAGCTGCAAAGAGCCTCATTGCAATCCTCCATTCTCAGCCTCCCCAAGTACTGGATTACAAGCATGCCCCACCACACCCAGCCTCATTATATTCTTATTCTCTGCACATTGCTAACCAAAGTAGTATATAAATCATATCTTTCACCACATACTTCTTTCCTTAATCAAAAACGCAAAACACATGTATTAAACATAGAACACATGCAAATTTATTTTTTATCAGTAAAAGAAATAAGAAGTAAAACTTATGGAAAGCTTTCCATAAGCTCATAAGCTTATTGGATAACCGTGAAAATCTAATTAAGAATAGTATAAAATAGTTTACAATGACAGTTAAATGAATAATCATAACTAATATCAAAACCATCTTTGACAAAATCATCTCATATTTTTTTCAATCACCTTATCGTCATGGATTCCTCTTTTGACCACATGAACTCATAGGTGATATAATATGTAAACTGTGGGTATTTAAATATGTAAACTGTATGTTGGCCATTTTATGCTGACGTATCACTTATAGGAATTACCTCTTGGTTACCAGTACCAGCTTTGATATGATTTCATTACTTATTTTGTTAAACAGCTTAGACAATAGAGTAGAACTCTGCTGAAACACGAAAAGGAATTTTTCAGTTGGCTTTGAACAATTGTGGTCAGTTTGGGGTTTTCTTTTCCTTTTTTTTTTTTTAAACAGGCACATTCTGTTCTAGTCATATTTATATTTAGGGAGAACTTCTTTTACTGCAGCTCCTCAAAGATTAATTTTATTTATTTTGTTTCATTCGCCAAGTTTAGAGGAGGGTCAGACTTAGCTGTTCTAAAATAGGGGTGGCTTCAGTTGCAATGCAATGTCCAGTTGAAACAAAAGCAGTTAATATTTCTATATTGAATCTTAGCATCTGAAAGAGTTTCAAGAAACATTTCCTCGTATGTCAAAGAGCAAAGGAGTTTTTCTGTGTGTGTTTTTGTTGTTGTTGTTGTTGTTTTGTTTTGTTTTCTTTTCTTTTGTTCCTGGTGCTGGGGCCCCACAGGAGAGTCTTGGCAAACTCTCTCCACTAAGCTACATCCCCTGCCCTGAGTTTCTTTTATTTTTCTTCTCCCCCACCGGCTCCTTCTCCCCTCCCCCTC
>PVLC010020370.1:0-29355 GCA_004027655.1 Graphiurus murinus | reverse complement strand
ATTGAACTCAGGGGCATTCTACTTCTGAGCTATACCCCCAGCCCTATTTTTTTATTCTTTCTTTTGAAACAGAGTCTCACGAAGTTGCAGAGTGCCTCACTCGGTAGCTGAGGCTGGCCGCAAACCCGGATCCTCCGGTCTCAGCCTCCCGAATGCTGGGATTACAAGCATGCGCCACTACACCCGGCTTCCCCTTCTTTTATTTTTGGTACTGGTAATTGAACCCAGGGGTATTCTACCCCCAGCCTTTTTGTTTTTTATTTTTAAGCAGGGTCTCACAAAGTTGCTAAGGCTGTCCTCTAACCTGCAATCCTCCTGTCTCAGCCTCCCAAGTACTAGGATTATAGACATGTGCCACCACACCCAGCTTGGGCTTTCTTTCAGAATGGTATGTAAAACAATGATGCATCTTACAAACGTAATTTCTGTATTTGACGAAAAAGGATTCTGTTTCAAGCATTATATGTATTTGAAAAGATCCAGCTTGCTAATTGAAAAGGAGACAAGATTCTGAAGAAATGGTTTCATAAGATCAAAATCTCATGTCTTGTCCCAAACCCCTGTGCTGCTCACTGGGTATCTCCCATCCAGCACTAGCTCAGAAGCTATCAGTGGCTTCCCATGACTCTGGGGACAAAGGCAGAGATCTTTAACATAGCTGAAGGCCTGCTGGTCTCGACTCCTCCCTGGCCACGTCTTTACTATACTTCTATTCTCTCCTCTCCAACTTTCTTTCTGTCCTTTGTATTTCTAGTCTCCATGACCCTCTCATCACAAAGCCCCGGCATGATGGCCCTGTTGGGGACACCTCTCTCCCTAGTCTGCTTAGCTGATCTCAGTTCCAGAATCTCCACCTCAGGGACGCCTCTCCTGACCAGATCAAACCCTCCACTGGAGGCTCTTCTAGTGGTGAATGCTTGCTTCTCTTTTGTAGCATGTGTCCCAGCTGCAGTTCAACATTTGTGTAATTCTTGACTAATACTGGAATCCTTCACTGGACTGAGAACTCCACAAAGGCAGGAAACAGGCCTGTTTTTACTCAACACTGGATTTCCAGAGTCAAGCCAAGTGTCTGCAAGTTGGTGGATGCCTGAGAGTTATTTGTGAATGGAGAGATGAATCTGGGTATCATCTGCCTCCACAAGCAGAGAGCTTTAGAGTCTGGGGCATTAGGGGAAGCAGAAAGAGCCACAGACTTACCATCAAAAGGCCCTACTTTTGTCATTACTGATGTAACCTGGGGCAAATCACATCTCCTTTCTGTTTCTTCATCCCTAAACTGGGAATAATTTTTTTTTTTTTTGGGTAGTACTGGGGATTGAACCCAGGGGCATTCTGCCTCTGAGCTACACCCTCAGCCCCATTTTTTAATTTTTTATTTTTTATTTTGAAACAAGGTCTCACTAAGTTGCAGAGGGCCTCTCTAAGTAGCTGAGGCTGGCTTTGAACTTGTGATTCTCCTGTCTCAACCTCCCAAGCACTGAGATTACAAGCGTGTGCTACCACGCCCAGTTTAACCTGGGAATACTATTTAATCCAGCATCTGACAGGTGTGTTTTGTGAGGCCATGACGGCACTTTGAAACTATATAATCTGTTCCCCCAAGCCCTGGCTTCCAGCACTGTGCTAGGTCCCTATTCCCTGTGCTCTCTCTGATTGTGTTCACTGGCCCCTCCTTTATAGAAAGGGAGATGAGATCATATAATCCTCAAGGGAGGGTGCTCAAAGCTTTGGGTCATGAAGGGATGGACTACTGAGCCTTGTGCTTCTCATCTTTGCATCCACCCTCTTTAAAAAGTCTCATGGAGCCAGGCGTGGTGGCGTACGCTTGTAATCCCAGCATTTGGGAGGCTGAGACCAGAGGATCCGGGTTGGCCACCAGCCTCAGCTACCTAGTGAGGCACTCCACAACTTAGTGAGACCCTGTTTCAAAATAAAGAATAAAAAATAGGGCTAGGGGTGTAGCTCAGAGGTGGAATGCCCCTGAGTTCAATCCCCAGTACCGCAAAAAAAAAAAAAAAAAAAAAAAAACCTCTCATGGAATTTCTTAGACCTTCAGGGCCCAATGACCTAGTATATTTAAAAAAAAAAAAAAAAAAAAAAAAAGGAACATCTTTGAGGAGCACCTTTTGGTCATTATTCTCAAGACAAAGTTGGGGAGAAAGGGTAGAGAAGAAAGAGATGTTCCCCTTCCTTCTGCTCTGCAGGTTGTCTTCAGACAGGGACAGGGCTGGGGAGGAGCACTGACTGCACCTCCTGGACTCAGGTCTTAGCACAATTATCTGTAGGTGTACACTTTCCACCTACACCTGGCAAAATATGTGAAGGTGCTTTCTTGGCCTCTGGGGCCTGAACTTTAATACTAAGATGGATATTTACAACTAGGCCTTACAACTTCCTCTTGCATACCTCATCTTAGAGACAGGCACCTTGGATTTCTGTTTCATCTGTATCAACTAGTTATGAATGACTCTAAGTCACCCTTACTCCCTGAGTCAATTTCCTAAACAGTTACATGAAAATAATAATAATCATTATCATACCATTACTTATTATTCTATCTCAGAGTTCCTTAAGGATCAAGTGAGGTCACAGACATAAGGGCTTGATAAATGAAAGTCAATTCAAATGAATGGTAGTATTATTTTCTCTGTGAATTTTAAATCCTTGCTTCCATAGCAGGAAAGCACCATGCTGACTTAGTTATCCTTAGTTAATTCAAATATTACCTAAGATCTGCAATCATAAGGCATGTAGGCAGGAAGTGAGAGGCGAACAAATCATTCATCACAAATCAGTTCCCAAGCATTTCTCCAGGGCACACAGTACTCCCTCTGGAGAAGGGTGCCTGAAGGGTATTCATTCTCTAATTGTTTTAACAGGTTGGCTGCCCTGCCAGTGCCCTCTTGGAAAAACTAGGTTAGTGAGGGGAGGTGCAGAGTGAATAATTAACTAGCATCTCAGGGACTGTGGATTCTGTGAAGGCTTCATTTCAGGCACACACCCTGCTGGATAATTCTAGCCAGATGCACGGCAGGGTGATGAGAGCATGCTTCTGCAAACCATCCCAGGTACATCACTGACTGAATTCTGGGGCTCAGAGCTTCAAGCTGGCCAGGACCTCCTTGGTGCATGATCTGTTGAGCAGCTCTGATAGGAATTCGCTGGTATCCCGGCAGAACACAGCACCCAGGCCATCTGTGTCCCTGCTTTCCAGCTGGAAGCCACCCACCAGTTCCTGCATCCACTGTAGGTCTGCTGAGAGCTCCTGCCGCAGAGCCTCAAACTGTGCCTGCAGATGGTCCAATTTCCTGGCCATACTCCCGAGGCTGGCCCCTGTGGCCTGGATGTCTTCTCGCAGGAGCTTCTTCAAGGACTCCACCTTGCAGAACTCGTACCTGAGCTGGGACAGACTGTGCCGGGCACTCTCGCTTTCCTCTCGGTACCAAGCCTCCTTCTCATTGTAGATGGAAACCAGGGCTTCCACATCGTCCTGGAGGGTGTCATGGGCCCCCACCAAGGCACAGCATCCCTGGTCCACCTGAGCCACCTCCTCGACCACATGAGCAAAACGCTCGAAGTTGACATAGGTGTTGTTGGGGGGCATGCTTGAGTGGCATTTGAGCGTGTACTCTCGCAGGTGCTTGGTCTTCAGCTGAGCGGGCTGTGTCATCTGCTGTTCAGGGGCTCTGACTTCTCCTTCCGACTGGCAGATGTTCAGATAGAAGAACCAGAATATTAACACGATGCATGCTCCAAAGGGCAGTCCATGCTGCAGGTGCAAGGCACACACAGGGTCCCTGGCATTCGCTGCATGCGCAGAGCCAGGCTGGAGTGAGTGCCCCCACCGACCATAGGAAAGGTCAAGGACTGAGGGGGCACTCCTGTATGTTTGCTTCAGGGCAGGGGGTCCATAGCCATTAGAGAGGGTTTCCACATGCATATCATTTAAAGGGGCTCACATAGACAAGCAAGCTGTGGTCAGAACTCTGCAGACCTCCACTTAGGGGCTGGAGCACACAAGACCGTGGCTGGCCGAACAGGCTGAGGGTGTCTCTCTTTCAGGGATCCTTGAGCCTTGGCAACACTCAGCATGCTCAGCATGATGGTGACATGCCCAAGAGAAGAGGCAAGTTCTGGGCTCTGGGCTCACCCCCACCTGAAAGAAAGACCCTTGGCCTTTCCCATCCTTCAACAAGTAGTTGAACCTGACCTTCTCCCAGACCACTCAACCCTCCCTGCTCTCCAAGTCCACAGGCCTTTGCATATTCAGATCATCCTTCCTGGTCTTCTTCTTTATCAGGAAGGTTAGTGGGAGGCCTAGGAGTGCATGGCTACTCCCTCAGTAGAACCAGGGCCAGAGTCCTAGTTTCTAAGTTCCACACTCCCAAAGTGCTTCTCAGCACACCAGACTGCAAGAGACTTTGAAAACCCAGCAGCTGGAGGCTCCATTACAAAGTAAGTTATGTACAAACTCACTTTTTGCACCTCCCACCCCCACAAGAGGGAACGAAGTGGCCTAACAGAGTGGCAGCCTGTCTTCTCCACCAGGCCTCGGTCTCAGCCCACTTCCTGAGGTCTCATGGTGCCTGCAGAGCTGGCTGATTGATTTGAGCATGATCTTTTACTCAGAGCCCCAAATCTCAGGAAGAAGGAGCCCTGGTTACAAAGTAGGAGTTGTTTTTTTGAGCTGGGTATGATGGTGCACACTTATAATCCCAGTACTTGGTAGGCTGAGACAGGAGGGTCCAGGTTGGCAGTCAGCCTCACTTAGTGAGGCTCTCCGCAACTTAGTGAGACCTTGTTTCAAAATAAAGAATTGAAAAAAAAAAATAGGGCTGGGAGTGTAGCTCAGAGGTAGAATGCCCCTGGGTTCAATCCCCAGTACTGCAAAAAGAAAAAAAAGTTGTTTTTTGTTTGCTTTGGTACTGGGGATTGAGTCCAGTGGCATTCTACCTCAGGGCTATACCTCTAGCACTTTTTAAATTTTGAAATAAGGTCTTGTTAAGTTGCTGATGGTCTGGCTAAGTGATTGAGACTGGCCTCAGACCTGTTACTGCCTCAAACTCCCAAGTACAGGGATTATAGGTGTATGTCACCACACCTGGAAATGTTAGGGTTTTTGACAATGGAGTCCTGATCTCTACTTTGAGAAATGACAGTACCATGTCCTCTGACAAATAATATGTTGTAAGATGGCCCCAAAGAACGGGTTTCAAATGAGGTTTGTAAGCTTTTATAAGCTATCCGAACCCACGAAATACAAACTTAAGGTAGCATTTGAATAAGCTCAGGTCCTGATTATCAAGTCATTAGTGCCCAAGGGTCAGTGTTTCAAGCAAAGGCCTCTCCATAGGCCCTCAGCATCTTGCTGCCACAGCCAGCCCTGCTCCCTGGAATCATCACCCCACTCTTACCGTGATCCAGGGGTGTCTGAGAGCCTCTTGGATTGTGAGCCGTTTCCTGCAATGAAGATTAGAAAACAGGGATGATCGGCATGGTCAGAAGCTGGGAGCAATGGGCTACGTTCTCTCTCTCTCTCTCTCTTTTTTTTTTTTTTTTTTTTGCATTGACAATGTCATCTAAGCAGCAGAGTGGAGGATGCAGAGATGGATGGGAACTGGCTGCACGCCTCACACTCTGGGGCAAGCTGTCAGGCAGCCCCCCACCTCCCTGAGAGACCTTACTACCTTCAGTTCTAGAGCTGGAAAATCTAATGCCACCCTCTGAGAGAGTCAGAAACACTATTGAGCTTCCAGAATTCTCCAAAAGCCAGCTTTCCATTGCTAAACTTTTGGTCTCTGTTTGCCTCCTGGCCTCTCCTCTGCCCTTCACCTCTCTGTACCCAGGGAGGGAAGCTGTCCCTGGCACTGCCCTTGCACAGGGAAGCCAAGGCCCCTGCACCTCACAGGACCTCACTGTAGCCCTCTTTAAAGTCTATGGAATCAAAAGGACAAAGTCCTCTAGAGTCTGTGGCCCTTTCCCCTGGCCCCATCCAGACCCTGCTCTGGGTGTCCAGCACCCTACAATTCCCTGTTCATCAGCCCCCCATAGGTGCTCACCCTGGGCCCTGAGGCAAGGGTAGGATTAGTATGTCTCCCCTCTTCCCACTGCACTGGCCTCCTTGGGCCCATCTCCCTCCACTCCCAGCCTGAACTGGCTTGAAACCCTACCACTTTACCTTTCGAACCTGGGTTCCAGGTGCCTTTGGGACAGACTTCACAAGGTAAGTAGCCCTAAGAAACACAGGCTGATTGCCAAACACACACTCGCACACACTCTACACGCACACAATTATTTGCTCTTCAGCAGAAGGGATCAGAAAGACTTGAGCAAGTAAGAGGCACGCTGAGTCCTGGCCAGTCACACTTCATAGCACTTGCCCAGATCTGGCCATGAAGGCCCAGGTGACAGCTGTAGTGAAGCAAAAACAGACCAACACATCTTTGAGAGAGGCAACAGGAGAGGATCAGTACCTGAGAAACCAGTGCCTTTCTCTGTCCTCTTACCGTGTTTCCTTAACCAGAAGCTTCCGAATGAAGTCCTTGGCCAACTCGCTAGTCTGGCTGAAGAATTCCTCATCAAAGTCGTAACTAACGGCTGTGATATTCGCCAGTGTTTCCTGCTTCGTGTCTCCCAGGAAAGGGGATGCTCCACTGAGGCTGAGCACAACACAGAGGCAACCACGTGACTACAGGAATATCGATGGAAATGGGGGCGATGGACTGGGGAAACCTTGACCCATACTGTGGCATAGGACTGTGAGGTGAGGCTCCTGGCAACACAGCCTGCCCTCTCTGGGCAGCCAACCAGCAATCTGTCTGTCCATTCATTCATTCATTTATTTGTACTAGGAATTGAACCCAGGGTTATTCTACTTCTGACCTACACCCCAGCCCTTCTTTAAATTTATTTTTTTATTTTGAAACAGGGCCTCACTAAATTGCTGAAAGTCTTATTAAATTACTGAAGCTGGTTTTGAACCTGCAATCCTCCTGTCTCAGACTCCCAAGTACTGGGATTACAGGTTATCTCTGTGTCTCACAGAGGCCTGTGTGTAGCTCAGCCTAACCCTGGTGCCACTGGGTGCGAGGCAGCTGTGTGGTGTGTCTCCCACAGACAGGGAGCCCCAGGCAGGCTGGAAAGACTCCTCTCCATGCCAGTATCCTGAGTGCCTGGCACAATGCTCACAGAGCAGGCCACCCATAAAACTGTCAAATTCAAGTAAGCCGTAGAAGACCATGCATCCTGTAACACTGGAAATCCTTAATGGTCCCATTCAAAAACTAGAGGTCTGAAGAAACCCAGGTTTCAAGGGACAAGGTCTGAATATTCTGGCTCTCATTTGGAATTAATGATCAATGGTTCTCAAGCCTCTCTTTCCATGGCATTCAGTTGGGGCTTTTAAAAGATACTGATGTCAAGGCCTTACCCCTAGCAGTTTTAACTTCATTAAGATCCAGGGTGGGGCCTGGGCCCTGGTAGATATTAAAAGCTCTATGTGCAGCCAGGGTTGAGACCCTCTGCTGCAGCTCAGGGGAATCTACCATGTTGTACAGAGCTCCCCAAGTGCTGCTGTGAGTCAGAGAGCTAGTTTGCAGGGTATCGAGAGAATGATCCCTCAGCTGTGGGGCACTGCATCCCTCCCACCCCTCTGGCTAGGGGCTGACTCTCTGGAAGCATGTGTTCCATAAACATAGCATTTTCCATGTGAGGGGAAATTGGTTGAGAAGCACTGATGGACTTACTGATCTGCCATGCATGCACCAGAGCAGGGCTGGGAAATGTGTACATGTTGGCTTATTTACTTATTTTTTTGTACTGGGGATTGGACCTAGGGGCATTCTACCTCCAAGCTACACCCTCAGCCCTATTTTATTTTTAAATTTTGAAACAAGGTCTAAGTTTCAGAAGACCTCACTAAGTTGCTGAGGCTGGCCTTGAACCTGAGATCCTCCTGTCTCAGCCTTCCAAGTACTGGATTAGAGGCGTGTGCCACCACATTCATGTTGGCTTATTAAACCCCACATTCCCACAGCAGGGGAGCCCTGGCAATCCCAGGAATGTAGATACAGATTGTGCAGGAGGAAGGGCCGCCCCATGGATTTTTGCTCAACCTTAACTTCAGAGTCAAATGTATGTAACCAAGCTCAGGGCACTCAGTCTCAGGTTTGCTGCATGGACTTCACACTTCTGGCTTATTTTGGGTGCTCAATAAATGTCAGTCTGTCTGCCTGCCCCTCTCTAATTTCTCTGCTACCCTACAACCCACACTGGAGTGGAGCCTGGAATCAGGGATACTCACAGGATGTAGGTGATGACACCAATGCTCCTACAAAACAAAAAACAGTCAAGTCAGACGCCTGGCTCCAATCCCAGACCAGCAAGGCTCTTCCCACATGGTTCTTAGGACAAGAGATCATCTGTCTCCTCCAGGTGCGTCTCAAGCCCAAGCCCCTCTCCATTCTGCTCTTTAGCAGCAGCTAGGGATACATTTGGAGACATTAAGCTCTGCACATGAAGTTCCAGGACCAGAGTCCAAGATCTGACTCCTGTGCTTACAGTTTCTGTGATTTGAGCACATCTCTCATTACCTTTGAGCCTTCTTTTCCTTATAAAATGAGGATAACAGGAGCTACCTCATACCTCATGGATTTTTTTTTTTTTTTTTTTTTTTTTTTTTTGTGGTACAGGGGATTAAACCCAGAGGCATTCTACCTCCAAGCTACACCCCCAGCTCTATTTTTTTTTTTTTTTTTTTTTTGCTTTGAAACAGGGTCTTGCTAGGTTGTTGAGAATCTTGCTATGTTGCTAAGGCTGGCCTCGAATCTGTGATCCTCCTGTTTCAGCCTCCCAAGTACTGGGATTACAGCTATGTGTCACCACAACTGGTGCGTCTGGCAGGATTTTTAAAAACTGGGTCATGAAGGTGCTGAGTCAACTCTAGAGCAGCATTAAATTGAAACATGGCTCATCTGTGTAGAGAAGCAATGGCTGCGGTATCCCCAGGCCAGTGCAGTTCCTGTGACATGAGAGGCTCCTGTTGAACTTGGTGGACTGACTGGAGGAGCCACCATTACATGGCTGTGGCAGGACTATGGGGACCCTGCACTCTGCCCTGCCCCTTATCTTGCTCCTCCACAGCACTGACCCCGGTCCAGCACACCTGGAACAGCTGGAAGTTCTGAAAGGTGAGGGTAGAGAAGGGTGTTTTCATGGGCAAAGGGATGTCACTCAGAGCAGGGTCCAAGTTCCCTTGGACGGGTCCCTAAGCCACCTGGGTGGCCTGTACAACTTACCACATGTCGGCCTCCAGCCCCAGGGGCTCGTAGTTCACAATTTCTGGAGCTGAAAGAAGTTGTGTTCAAGAGTCAGGAGAGGGTGGAAATGAGAGGAGATGACTGTAGGGGATTCTAGGGAATTTAGTACCAAATGCCTCTATCCTGAATCTCTGGTAAGGAAAATCCAAGCAGCAGATGGAGATAGTCTGGATCTAAGAATTTTGAGGGGAAAAATGTAATCACACGTTGAAAATGTGAAAAAAAAAATGGAGCCACATGTTGAAGCCTAATTCTCACTGCCATAGTGTAAAGAGGAGACATCTGAGGAGGGGAGCAGGGCGTGGGAGCAGAGCCCTAACGAATGGGACTAGGAGCCAGGCGTGGTGGCATATGCTTTAATCCTAGTACTTAGAAGGCTGAGACAGGAGAATTGCAGGTTCAAGGACAGCCTCAGTAAATAGTGAGACTCTCATCAACCTAGCAAGATCCTGTTTCAATAATATATATATATATATATATATATATATATATATATATATATATATATACACATACATACATACATACATGGGGCTGGGGATATAGCTCAGAGGTGGAATGCCCCTAGATTTAATCCCAAATATCACACACACACACAACACACACACGGAAAAAAAAAAAAAAAAAAAAAAAACTCGAGCCAGGCGTGGTGGTACACACCTGTAATCCCAGTACTTCGGAGGCTGAGACAAGAGGATTGAAGGCTTGAAGCCAGCCTCAGCAACTTAGAGAGACCCTTAGCAACTTAGCAAGACTTTACTTCAAAATAAAAGTGAGCTGGGAGTGGAGCTTGGAGGTAAATGCTTCTTTCTTGGTTCAATCCCCAGTATAAAGAGAGAGAGAGAGAGAGAGAGAGAGAGAGAGAGAGAGAGAGAGAGAGAGAGAGAGAGAGAGAGAGAAGCAGACAAACAGGCAGGCAGGCAGACACCTGAGGGAACTTGCTCACTCCTGCCATTTGAGGACACAATAAGAAGGCACCATCCATGAGAAAGGGACCCTCCCAAGATACTGAATCTGCTGACACCTTGACCCCGGACTTCCCAGCTTCCAGAACTGTGATCAATAAATTTCTGTTGTTTATAAATTACCCAGTCTGAGGTGTTTTGTTATAGTGGCTCAGATAGACTAAGACATGAGTTGCCTGTTAATCTGGTAGAAACTTTTCACAAACAGGCCTTGGTAGGGAGGGAGAGGGAAAGTCTTTAGGAACACCCCAAAAGGAAGAGGAGCGTGGGGAAGAGGAAGGTACATGAAGAAGAAATGGAAGTCTTGAGGAGGCCTGCTTTTTAGAACTGCCTGGTGGACACAGTCAGATCAGTGCTGGGAGGTGATGGAGAAGAAAAGAAGGCAGAGAAGGACTTCATCTTCCCAAGTCTGGCCTGAAAGGAGGGACCTTCCACTGGAGGAGCAAGGGACATCGTTGGGGCCACTGAGATGAGACGATGAGCCTGAGGGCAGCCAGGAAAGATGTCCTGGGGGCAGCTGGCTGCAGGGAAGTGGACCTGAGCCATTAGGCTTGGAGTCACTGATGTACAGGCAGAAACAGGAGCTGAGCCAATGCACAAAGTAGGAGAGAAGACTGCTGAGAAGAGAAGGGGACCACGTGCTGCCCACAGTCATCCCATTTTATCAAGCAGATAAACACTGGAGAGAATATGGAGCTCCCAGCTCATGCAGCGCCCTGTGTCCAGAGGGTAGGAAGCAGAAATAAGAGTGTCGATGACTTTTTTAAAGGCTGGCAATAAAGTGAGGGCAAAAGAGGAAGCAGTATCTCAAGCAGGAGGAAGGATTGAGACCTGTTTACCTGCTAATGTAAAGGGTAGAGCTCGGTGTGGTGGCACACACTTGGGAGGCTGAGACTGGAGGATTTAGGTTTGCAGCCAGCCTCAGCTACTTAGTGAGGCCCTCTGCAACTTAGTGAGACCCTTTTTCAAAATAAAGAATAAAAAGTTGGGCTAGGGGTGTAGCTCGGAGGTAGAATGTCCCTGAGTTCAATCCCCAGTACTGAAAAAAAAAAAGAAAGAAAGAAAGAAAGAAAGGAGAGGTAGAGTAGGAAAGACTATCTAAAACAATATCTAAACTATTCCATCTACAGGGTATATGTGCCAACCCACTCTCCTACCCCCTCTTCAAGATACAAAGAATCATTACCCCAGCTTTACTGTTTTTCGCTTTATAAAAATGGAGTCATAATGCATGCGATCTATTGTTGCTTGATTGTTTTTCACTTGCTTATAGTGATCAATGAATGCCATCTCCCATTTTCACTGCTAGGTAAATCCACTGTGAAACTATATATCATTTTTTTCAGACATTTTTCTCTCAGAGATCATTTGGATGATTTCTATTTATTTCATTATTGAAACATGATGCTGTGAACTTTTTTGTCCATGTCTCCTGGTGAGCACGTGAGAGACTTTCTCTGGGATAGGGATATTCAAAGTGTGTTCTGCAAAGGATATGCAGATTGATCCAAGAAGATAGGCATAGAAATTGGGAGAGTGCATTTAAAGACTCTTACAGCAATTTGACATTGCTGTGACATCCAAACTGTGACCACATTTCTAGGAGGGTTTTTGTTGTTGTTTTGTTTTGTTCTTGTTTCTTTCTGAAGCGGCAGTTCAGTACAGACTACAACATGTGACTGCATATTGAATTTATTAAAGTTCTATCTGGTTCTTTCAAAAATTTGCCTAGTCATTTTTGACATCTCTTGTTTCTTGCTTGTACTCGTGATTCTACCATTTATTTATTTATTTATTTATTTATTTAATTTATTTTGTGGTACTAGGGATTGAACCCAGGGGTATTCTACCTCTGAGCTACACCCTCAGCCCGATTTTTTATTCTTTATTTTGAAATAGGGTCTCACTAAGTTATGGAGGGCCTCACTAAGTAGCTGAGGCTGGCCAGGAACCCAAATCCTCCGGTCTCAGCCTCCCCAAGTACTAAGATTACAAGCGTGTGCCACCAAGCCCAGCTTTACATCTTATATTTAATTTTTAAATTAAAAAAATTTTTTTGGTACTGGAGGCTGAACCCAGAGGCATTCTACCTCTGAGCTATCCCCTCAGCCTTATTTTACTTTTTTAATTTTGAAACAGGGTCTAACTAAGATGATAAGGGCCTCACTAAGTTGCTGAGGCTGGCCTCAAATTTGTGATCCTCCTGTCTCAGCCTCCCAAGTACTGAGATTACAGGTGTGTGCCACCACGCCCAGCAGCGATTCTACCTTTTATTTCTATATACGTTCCACTTGTTTTATAGTCAACATCTGATAATTTCAATCTTAGATCTTTGGACATCCATATCTTCTAGTCTCTGGCTAAAATGCCATGTCATGTGTGCTTGCGTTTAGGGGAGAGATCCTCCTATTGAACTTTCTTGCTGCTCACAGCATCAAGTTCAGTTCATTAGCTTTGGGAGTGGGACAGGTAGTGATGAAGGAGTTTTGGCCCTTAATGATTTCTGTTGTGTGCGTGGGTGGAGAGCGGGGGAGGGGGGCGGGGGGAAGTGGGGGAGATGCACAGATTGGGGATTGAACCCAGGGGCTATAACCCTAGCCCTATTTTCTAATTTTCATTTTGAAAGGGGGTTTCACTAGGTTGATGAGTTTCACTACTTGCTGAGGCTGTCCTCAAACCTTCGATCCTCCTGTCTCCACCTCCTAAGTACTGGGATTACAGGCATGCACCACCATGTCCAGCTCTAGGCATTTGCTTTTGAGGCCTGGTTTCTAGACATTTATCAGCACATAGCTGGCATAACCCTCCAGGGTCTGGCTCCAGCCATCAATAATGGACTCACACTGAGAGTCTGGCACAAATTTTCAGTTCTATGCACAGTGGACACTGACTTGTCTCTAATAAATGCAGTTATTCTGGCATCGCAACCCTGCTAAGCTACTGCTGAACCTGGGGTGTGTTCCTCCTCTACTCTGGTCCTTCTCAGCCCCTTGAGAGACTTCTCCCCTCCCTGCCACCAGCTTTTTGTCTCTTGCTGAGTCAAAGCCATGACCAATTCCACTGACTTTGCCTGAGTGGATTGGGGGATGGAGGCATTAGGGATTGAATGCAGGGGCATTATATCTCTGAGCTATGCCCTCAGTCCTTTTTATTTTTTATTTGGAAACAAGGTCTCACTAAGTTGCTGAAAGTCTCGCTAAGTTGCTGTGGCTGGCCTCAAACCTGTGATCCTCCTGTCTCAGCCTCCCAAGTACTGGGATTACAGTTGTGCACTGCCATGCCTGGCTGCCAGAGTGTATATGTTGTCTGAACAGTCTTCTGGTGCTGTCTCTGTTACTTGCTTTACAATTAACTATATCCTGTCTTGTGATACCTCTTCCATTATTGCTCTGCATTATAGTTGAACTATCTGCTGTTATTCAGCAATTTGTATAAACTAATAAACATATGCATTTTTACCAAATATATAAACAGTGAAAAGCAACTTCTCTTTCAGTTGACAAGGTTTGAGTCTAGATGTCTTGGGCCCCAGGTTCAAGCTGGCTCTCCCACTGCCTCGAGTGTGTCATCTGGAATGTGGCTCCTTATCATCCTATCTCCCCCACCTTACCTAAAACTGTCATACAGTCCATACAGTCGCTGCAGAACAACCTTGGTGACCTTAACTAAAATCCCCAACCCACCATTTCCATATTTGTTAAATTAGACCAGATTATGCTAAAGATCTTGGTTTGGTGTCGTGCAACCACAACTAAATGGAAAGCTTGTTGAGAGCAGGGTCTTCTTAGAGAGAGACCATGTGAAGGAAGAACTCAACTTTGAAGTGGGCTTATCTGTACTTGAATCTCAGCACCACTACCTACAGATTATGTTGCCTGGAAGAGGGCACTTGATGGAGAAAATAATAAAATCTGCTTCATAAAGCCACCAAGGATTAACCAAGACAAAGTTGGAAGAGACAGAGGTGCAGTGTCTGGCATATGATCGGGGGTCTGGGGGTCTCTGCAGCACCATTCCATAGTAGCTGCAGAGCTAGTCCATGAGGTCTGAAAATCCATCAGGATGGAAGGTCTGACACATTCTGTCTCCCTTTTGGATTAGACTGTGGTCAGCTTTGGAGGAGACCACACCCTCGCTCTAGCTCCAAGCTCACTTGGACTTCAAAAGCAGAGAGATAGATGCCAGTTCTCAACTCCCATTCCTTTCCTCTCTGCAGGGCTGTTTCTTTGTGACCCCCAACCTCCAGCCCAAGCCCCACAAGGAGGCTTCTGGGTACTGTACTGGCCCCAGGTGAGGCCTAGGCCAAGGGTGAGAGGACAGAAGGAAGAGAGAACCGCCAGGGCCCACTGGAGCAGGCACTCCAGGCAAGAAAACAGTCCAGGCAGGTGGGCGGGGATCAGGCATCTGGCAGATGGTTGCTTTTTTCCTTTGTAGGAAATCAAAAGCTACTTTGGGAGGGTTGGGTCTGTGGGAATACAAGAGGGCAAGGTGATTTTAAATCTACACAATAACTTTATTTAAGAGCAAGAGGTGGGGCCAGCTCTGGAAGGTTAAACTCTGCAAAGGCCTCTCCCCATCTGGCCAACCCCTGCCACACTGAACACTCAAATCCTGCACCTGGACTCACCCAGGACCCTAAAAAGACATCAATACCGCCTCCCACCACACACACTAGGGGGTTTCTAGGGGGTATTCCGAGGCATCATCACTCAGCCCAGGGGCCATAGCCCCAGACATGGGATTTGTTCCTGGGATTTTTCTACCTTTCAATGCCAAATTCTTCTCTGGGAGAGAAACAGGCCTAAAAACTCACCAACAAATTCTGGTGTCCCAAAAATGTTCTTGAATTCAACTCCGTCTTCTATTTCGTGAGCCAGGCCAAAGTCAATCAGCTTGATGTGTGGAATGGGAATATTCTTGTCTAACAACATAATGTTTTCTGGCTGGAGAACAGAAGCAAAAGCAACAATAACAACAAAAGTAAGGGAGAAAAGCTGGTAATTATAGCCCTACTTTGTGTTTTTGCTTTGGGGTTTGGGGTGGGGTTTGGTATTCCTTTTTTAAGAAGCTGAACCAACATAACTCTCAGGTTTTTGTATTCTCGGTCTTCTCCTGTATCCCAAAAACAAGTGAAGTGCTGAGGGCAAGACCTGAGTTTTAATAAACCTGATTTGACAGCAGAATTAGAGAATTTGGCTTTAATTTCTTTTTTGCCTCTGAATGACAGATTCCTTTAAGCAGTGCCTCTGTTTCCCCATTTGTCAGTGGGGTCACCGAGATACTAGCAGCATTTCCTATAAACAAAGCCACCACCTCCTCTGTGTGAGTGTGACGGGGTGGGGCATCACAGCCTAGCCTGGGTTTTTATTTGGCCCTGGGCTTCCTGACCACCTCTTTCCCCTGGCCAGCCAGCTTCCTGTTGACAAGACTCCCCTCCCCTACACTGTGTGGCCCCATACTTCTCTATGTGTTTAGCTAATTTGGGCCCTCAGTAGGACACAAGAAAAAACGCACCTGATTTCTAGGGAAAATACCAGCTGTCCAGGCTATTTCCAGTCCTGCAAATAGCTGCTGGGCTTGACACAATGCAAGTTGGTGGGGATAGGGTGGGCGTGGTGTGGCAGCCCTTCCCAGGTCCCTCAAACACCCCTGTCTAGGGGAGGCTGGAACAGGGTCCTGAACTCCACCCTTACTCTCACCTAAGCACTCAGACTAGGTAGGAGGTGGGCAGGTCTCTGCAAAAGATTCCATTTATATGACATATCCAGAATAGGTGAATTCATAGAAACAGGAAATACGATTAGTAGTTGTCTGGAACTGAGAGAATAGAGGAAAGGGAAATGATTGCTAATGGGTATATGCTTTCTTTTGGGGGTGATAAAATGTTCCTAAATTGATTCTAAAATTGTTCTATAAATGGTTGTGGTAATAGTTATATAACTTTGTAAACTGTATACATTTAATGGGTGAGTTGTATGGTGTTATGGTTTGGATTTAAAATGTCCTCAAAGCTCATATTAAGCTATGCAGCCATGTTAGGAGGTGGGACTTGGCTGCCTGGGAAGGGCCCCTGGGCATGTCCGGGGACAGTGTTTTCCCAGGCAGGGCCGCTGCAGCTTCACTTCTCTCTCCCCTGCTGCCATGAGCTGATGGAAGCTTTCACCCTTCCTCTCTGCTCCCCACCATGATGCCCTGAAGACCTGCAGCCCTGGCTCCTGCTTAGAAGCTGGTCTAACATGACTGAAATCTCCAGAACTGTGAGCAAATACAATTCTTCTTCTAAGTGTTGAGTGTCGTGCTTGGGTCACAGCACTGACAATGCTGACTAAAACATATGGTATGTCAATTATATCTTAATAAAGCTGGTAAGTAAAAAAATGTGTAAGAAAATTAGACGTCCCTGTTTCTCAAAGTACTATTGGATTTCCCACCTTGAGCCTTTGCTTACAACATTTGTTCTACCCAGAAGGCCTTCTGCTGAAATCCTGGCTGGACCTCCCAGTCTAACTCAACCAGCCTTATCCTTGAAGACCTTCCTCACCACCCCAACCTTCCCCTGCCCCTCCCCTGAGTGAACTCTCCCTGCTCCAGGACTCTTTGTGCTTATTCAAATCTTTTTGTTAAGACATATGGCAGGCTCTCCCTCATCCAGCACTCCTCCAGGCCCCCTGTCCTCAGATGAAGGAAGGATTCAGGTCTTTGCCTTTTTGCCCTCTCAGTACAGATCCCCGATGTGGGCATGCTGAGCATGGCCCTGACTCTTTGCTGAACTAACTCATACTGAATCTGGACTGGGAACTCCCCTGCCTCTGCCCTGCCTCCCGCCAGGTGCCCCTGGCTCCCTGAAGTCTCTGTGACCTCTTGTCACAGTGGCTGGGAACTTTCGCTCAGGGAGCTGGCTGAGGCCTTCCCCTGCATTTTTCCACCTTTTTTTTTTTTTTAAAAAAATAAATAACACATTTCCTTTCGCATTTTCAAAATTTATTTATTTTTCTTCCCCTCTGGAGATTACTCTCAACTTTATTTTGAAAATGTGTGAAAGTCCTTTCCCAAGGCAGAGCAGATTCTCATTCTCTAAAGAAAGGAGAGCAAGGATGGGGGAGGTCAGGGGACAGGATCCAGGCAGGTGGCCCTGCTCCAGTTCTCCCACCCAGCCCTCCTGTGGCTGCCTATGGACCCCAAGGCCCTGGCACCCCTGCAGTGAGCTGAACCCTCCCCACCCCGGGGAAGACAGCTTATCCTCTATTCTACAAACATTTCTCAGACACCTTGTTAGAAACTTCTCCAGGGGAAAGCCCCTGAGACCTCTCTTGGGCTGGACATCCCAGACCTGTGAGCCCCAGGGCTACAGGGCAGCAGGAACAAGGCGGGGAGGAGAACTGAGGCCCATCCAGGGCAGCGCCACCCTGAAAGGAGAGAAGGCGCCCTGCCTCACATCCTCTCACATCCACCATGAATGAGAACCTCAGAGCAAGGACCCCGTGCTCTAACCCACTCAGCAGCCAGCAGCGCCTGGGGCAGTCCTGGCCTAGGCTGCCTCTCATCTGTAAGGCCACTTTCCTAGGTGCTAGCCTTTCTCCTGGGGAAATTCAATTCAGTTTCAAGGTTCCTGGGATGACCTGTGTTGTCTTGCATGTTTCACATTCCATTAACTGCCTTTTTCTTTTTTTAGGTACTGGTGATTGAACCTAGGGGCATGCTACCTCTGAGCTATATCCCCAGCCCTTCTTATTTTTTTTATTTTTTTATTTATTTTTTGAAACAGGGTCTCACTAGGTTGCTGAGTCTCACTAAGTTGCCGAGGCTGGCTTTGAACCTTCGAGCCTCCTGTCTCAGTTTCCCAAGTACTGGGAATAACAGGCGCTAGCCCTTCCATTAATCTTGTGGAAACGAATTGAAAGAATGGGGCTGGTGGCGCCTCCTTTTCTTCCCTGAGAAGGCCCTCTGCCACCACTAGAGGCACCAGAGTGCACTCCTCCCCCTGGTGCTGTTTGGGGCTGATGGGGAGGAAATGGCGTAAGGGAGAGGGTCAGAAAGGTAGCCTGGGGGCCAGCAAAGCTACAGTTCCCCAGGGTTTGGTCTTGCTTCTCCCCTAACAGAACACAGCAGGGTGGTGGAAAAGAGCACAGGCTGGGGTTGGGAAACCTGCGGTTCCAGCTCTACAACCAAGGCTGGAGAGCTCAAGCAGGCCACTTCCTTTCTCTGAGCCTCAGCACCCCCCTCCCCCAGCTCTAAGCTAAACACCGATGTCACCCAGTGTGCCTTCAAGCTCTAGGCTCAGCAATTTCAAGGTGGCACAAACTCCCAAGCTAACTAGGCAAATTTCCACTGTTTTGAGCCCCAAGGCAGGATGTGAAAAGCTCAGACTCCAAGCCCCAGATCAGGAAGGAAGAGCAGGCCACTGAAGTCACAGGTGGCTGGGCCCAAGCCAACCCGCCCTCCGGTGTACAATGATCTTATCCATACTCCTTCACACCAGTCACTCCCCTTCAGCTTTATTTACTTCAACCAAATACCTCACCCACACCCCTGACATCACCTCCAAAGCACGTAGGAGAAAGGAGTCACATTCCTGTAGGTGCTGCCATTGCCTGCCCGGGGCCTGTGGAGCTGCCACCAGGAGGCGGGACTGCCCCCGCCTGTCAAAACAAATCTGCAACCCACCCAGCTCTGCCCACCAGGCAGGTATCCTGGGAGAGGCCAGCTTGCCCCTTCGTGTCCTGGTGGAGCCAGCCAAAGGTGCCTGCTGCAGTGCCAATCTGAGGCTGATCTTCCCAAGGGATCCAAGTTCCACAGACCTAATATGGCATGGCTAAAAGCCCATGCAGGATGAAGGTACCCTCAGGGGGCTGCAGAGTAAAGCGCAGAACAGCAGGGGTTGGAGTTAGGCAGGTTCCAATCTCAGCTCTGCCATTCAAATTATGAAACCTGGCAAGGTCACTGGACCTCTTGGAACCTCCGTTTCCCATCTGTAAAATGGTGACAACACCTAGGGTTTTTCTGAGGATTCAGAGAGCTAGTCCATGTAAGGAGCGGTACCCAGAGAGATTGCAGAGAAAAGGACTACATTTGTTTATTCTTTTCTTGTATGCAACACTAAGAGTCATCCCTGGGAGCTCAGCCTGATTCCCTGTTGAATCACCTGCTCTCAGGTGAAGAATGTACCCTTCACAAACCCTCCCCACTCCTCCCCACTCATCCCCCTGCTTTATCTCCAGTTTTCAACATTGGGGCTGCATGGATATCATAGATCATTTAGCTCCTTCATGTTGAAGAGCAGCCCAGAGAAGTCAAGAAGCAGCCAAGGTCACCGAGCAAGGAGTGGAGCCCAAGTCTGCTGAGCCCCAGTCCAGTGTCCCCTCTGGGTGTCTGAGCAGTCTGCTTGCTGTTCAGCAAGGCTTCTCGGCTCAGCAGCCTGGTCGGTGCTATGGGGGACAAGGAAGCTGCCTGCAAACCCTTGCTGGCAATGCGAGCCTAGCCCCAGAGTATTCAGGCAGCACTGGACAATCTGACAAAGTGAAGCTGCCCACTGCCAGGCCTCTGTGGACAGGTTGCCGGGATGCTATGGCTCCTTCTCCTCTAGGCACACTGGAAGTGAGACATCAGGCAGCCCCTCCCCAGAATCCTCCAATGTGACCTGTACCAACGTCCACCTCTATCTGGCATTCAAGGACATCCTGCTCCCTTCCTGCTTTGGGCCTGCCATTCCCTCTGTTCCATCCCCCTAACTCATCCCCCACCCCAACCTACTGTTAACTCTGCTGGGGTGCCTTTCCAGACAAATTCCTTCTCCCGCTGTACCACCCTGCTCCAGCACCCACAATGGAACGTCTGCTGTGACCTGCTCCCTCCAACACACACAGCTAGCTGTTCAAACCCGAGGGCCTGCATGGAACCCTGTTCGTGCCCCTGGCAGAGAGCCAGCCGTACTCTAATCACTTCCTTACCTGTCCGGTCCCCACTGGACTAAGCCCCAAGAGTGACTGGCACTGTAGTAGGTGCTTGATTATTGTTTACTGGATAAATGAGTGAAGAGACCAATGCAGGCACATAGGCATCTCTTGCGCATCTTGCCTTTGGATAATCTGTATAGATAATGACTAAGAGCACAGGCCTTGGAATCTGGGTTCAAATACCATTTATAAGCAGCCTGACACTGGGCAAGTTGTGTCATCTCTCTTGGCTCCATGTTTTTCACCTGTAAACTAGAAGTAATAATGAAACGTACCTCTAGAGGGTTACTAGGAGAGTCAAACAAGACACATAGAGTGGCCCCAGCTGGGTGTGGTGGCATATGGTTTTAACCCCAGTTCTTGGGAGGCTAAGACAAGAAGATCACAGATTCGAAGCCAGCATCAGCAATTTAGCAAGGCCTTCCATAATTTAGTGAGACCCTGTTTCAAAAAATAGGGCTGGGGTGTAGCTCAGAGGTAGAATGTCCCTGGGTTCAATCCCCAGTACCACTAAATAAATAAATAGATAGATAGATAGATAGATAGATAGATAGATAGATAGATAGATAGATAAATAAATAAATAAATGTGGCCCATAGCCATTATTATCATCCCTGTACTACTCCCTTGATTACATCTCTCCTTCCCAGAGTGAGTAGCTTTTTCATCTGCCTGTGGGATTCCTTCCTGGCCTTGACAAAATCCTGTCTCCCCCAGGGGCAGGCCTCTGAACCCATGGCCTCCTTCCCCTCCAGCTCCTCACTCTTGTAGCATCTCTACCTGCAGCACCACTGCGTCTCCCTGCTGGATCACAAATCTGCTGAGGGCAGACGCCCTTCCTGTGCTTCTCCAAGTCCCCAGCCAGTGGCTAGTGCAGAGCAAAACCTGAAACACTTGACAGTTTACTGCTCGGCCACACCCATCGCACTTGACCCTTGCTCTGAGGCAAGGACTGTCATCGCTCTGGTTGAAGAAACCAAGGAGTGAGAGGTTAAGTGTTTACCCAAGGCACCTCAGCTACTGGGGCTGGCGCCGCAGCGTGCTCCCCACTCCCCCACATTGCCTCCCTCTTCTAGTTGATGCAAGAGTGTCCCTGGGATCACCCCACTGCTGGCAAAGTGGCTATTTTAAGCTGGCTCTGGGGCCTCATCAGTGTGCTGCTCCACCTCCATGGTTTTCCCAGAAAACCCACAGCTGTGGCCTAGGGAAGGGCTCTAACTCAGATGCACTTGCATCTGTCAAACCACAGCCTTTGGCCACTCCTCCACTGGGGGAGGCCACTGTGGCTCTGACCTCCTGTTGCCCTGCTGGGTAAAGTAGGAGGTAGAGAAATGAAAATTCCCTTTCATGGCCATTCCAGGACCACTAGCTTCCAATGCTGGATCAACCAGCATGCAGGCTTTATGGTCTGTGCCACATAACAACCAGCATTTGCCGTGAGCTCTCCCTGGACATCCCTTTGTCAGATCTGTGAAGCCACCATGTGAAATGGGGATGGCCGGTGCCCCCATCTAACCAGTGAGGAATCTAAGCTTGGATGCTGGCATTCTGAGCCCCAAGCTGTATGTTGGCAGCCCCCAGCAATCCAGGGGCTAGTCACATCTCATAATCCTCTGGGGACCATATTAAAAATGCAAAGCCAACTAAATCCAACTCACTAGCAGTGGGGCTCAGAATCAGTGTTGTAAAGGAGGTCAGAGTCACTCAGTGTCTGGAGTTTGGGAAACCAGTGCTATGGGGACCCTGTCATCAGACAGAGGTTTGAGCTCCATTTCTGCCCCCATGCTAGCTGTTTGGTTTACTAGGCCACCCACTTCTCTGAGCCTTGGGCCCCTCATCTGCCAAATGGGAAGATTAATATGGTAAGGGGTTTTGAGGGGGCACTATGAAGCCTTAGGAGTCCTCTAGCAACCTCACTTTCCATAAAATGGGCAGAACTACAGAGCCTCTTTCTTAAGGTTGTAGTGTGGATAAAATGAGTAAATATATGCAGAGCACAGACTGAAGACAACAGTTCCCTTCTTTCTCTCTGCATTCCTGTGCCCCAGCTAGTTCTCAAATGCACACATAATCTATAGCAATTCATAACATAAAATTTTGGGGGGGTGGTACTGGGGATTGAATCCAGGGGCATCTACCTCCAAGCTACACTCCCAGCCCTATTTTTCATTCTTTGTTTTGAAACCAGGTCTCACTAAGTTGTGGAGGGCCTCACTAAGTAGCTGAGGCTGGCTGCGAACCTGAGATCCTCCTGTCTCAGCCTCCCAAGTACTGGGATTACAAGCATGTGCCACCATGCCCGGCTATATAAATTATTATTATTATTATTTTTTTTTTTTGCGGTACCGGGGATTGAACTCAGGGGCATTCTACCTCCGAGCTATACCCCCAGCCCTATTTTTTATTCTTTATTTTGAAACAGGGTCTCACAAGTTGAGACCTCACTAGGTAGCTGAGGCTGGCGGCGAACCCGGATCCTCTGGTCTCAGCCTCCCAAATGCTGGGATTACAAGCGCGCGCCACCACGCCCAGCTCTATAAATTTTTTTTTTAATCTGATGAATAATTATTAGAAAGACAGTGTAGTCTGATAAAAAATTAACTATGTAAAAAATAAGTTTATAGCAGAGTACAGACTTTGGATTAACTGTGTGTCAAAAGCACAACCTAAGGAAGTAAGGAATCTGGACTGTTAAAATCTGGTGAAACAGTCAGGTGTGGTGGCGTACACCTATAATTCCAGTACTTGGGAGGTTGAGACAGGAAGACTGCAGGTTCATGGCCAGCCTCAGCAACTTGTGAGGCCCTCCGTAACTTTGTGAGACCCTGTTTCAAAATAAGAAATAAAGTAGGGCTAGGGGTGTAGCTGGGAGGTAGAATGCCCCTGGTTCAATCTCCAGTAACACAAAAAGAGAGAGAGAGAGAGAGAGAGAGAGAGAGAGAGAGAGAGAGAGAGAGAGAGAGAATTTAGTAAAACAAAATGTGGTGACATACAGCTTTTCTTTCTTTTTTTGTGGTGCTAGGGATTGAACCCAGGATCATTCTACCTTCAAGCTATACCCCCAGTCTTATTTTATTTATTTTGAAACAGAATCTCACTAAATTAATGACAACCAAACTACGTGCTGAGGCTGGCCTTGAACCTGTGATCCTCCCAAGTACTGGGATTACAGGTGTGCACCAGCATACCTGGTGCAATGAGCTGTTTTTTAACCAAGATTGCTTCTCTTATATCAATTTGTCCATTCACATGCTCTCTGTAATAGGGTTAGGAACATGTTGTAAGCACCCAGGAACCTGACTGTCCCTAGCAAATGGCTGAACACAGGAGAAGATATCAAATAGCAGCTGGAGAAGCGGTCATTCATTTCATAGGGGCAGGCCAGAGAGCTGACCCTCCTCTGCCATTTGCTCCTTCAAGCTGGAAGGGGAGTGTAGAGAACAGGTTATGGTCAGGGAGAGGAGATAACATTGTGACTGTGTCTTGGGGCAGCCAGGCTAGTCTGATTCACTGGGTAAGGAGTAATGGAATGTGAATTGTGTGTGTGTGTGTGTGTGTGTGTGTGTGTGTGTTGCTAGGGATTGAACCCAGGGCCATTCTACCTCCAAGCTATACCCTCAGCTTTATTATTGTTGTTGTTGTTATTATTATTATTATTATTATTATTATTATTATTATTTTGTGTGTTACTGGGGGTTGAACCCCAGAGGCATTCTACCTTCGAGCTACACCCCCAGCCTGATTTTATTTCTTATTTAGAAACAGAGTCTCTTTAGGTTGATGAGTCTCACTACTTGCTGAAGCTGTCCTCGAACCTGCGATCCTCCTGTCTCAGCCTCCCAAGTACTGGGATTACAAATGTGCACTACCTTGCCCAGCTCAGCTTTATTTTTTATTTTAAAACAGGGCCTTACTAAGTTGCTGAGGCTAGCTGCAAACCTGTGATCCTCCTGTCACAGCCTCCCAAGTTCTAGGATTACAGGAGTGTACCACCACTCCTGGCTCAAAAATGTGAATTTTAGAATATGGAAAACAACATGGAACTAAGAAGCCTCCTCTAAGCTCCCAGCTGGCCCTTCTGCATAATCCTTCCAATCCTTGGCAAGCTGGCAGAAAGTTCCAGCCACAGCTGGGCATGGTGGTGCATGCCTGTAATACCAGCTACTTAGGAGGCTAAGGGAGGAGAATAGCAAGTTTGAGGCTAGCCTGGGCAACTTTTTGAAACCCTGTTTCAAAATAAAAAATAAAAATGGCTGGGGATGTAGCTCAGTGGCAGAGCGCCCCTGTATTCAATCTCTAGTATAAAAAAAAAAAAAAAAGTTTCAGCCAGGATGCACACATACCCACATTCTGTCTGCAGGAAGTGTCTACCCAGTCATGAGGCACTCCCTCTGAGTGCAAGCTACTCACCACTTCCTGAAGTTGCCCAGCTGGGGCTGGACCAGGGGACCCCTGGGTGAAGGAGTCAGAAAGCTCAGAGTCTACATACTCAAAGGTTATGTGGCTGTGGGTGGGGGTTAGCAGCATCCTCACCCTACACTCTTCCAGAGAGAAATCCAGGCTGTCTCTAGGTCATGGAAAGTGTCCAGACTGCGCCCAGGAGCTAGACACCAGCAGTCTCATGTAGCAACCCATCTCAGCTCTCTGCTGGGAAGTTTAGAACTGCATTAGCAAGGTTTGTTTTCCTAGTCTATCAGAGCCCAAAGCACTGTAACCAGAGTTGTGTTTTCTTTTCCTCTATCCTGAGAAAGGAAATAGCAATAACAACTACCATTACAGAAACACTTATTCCAAATTCAATACTTCATGCTTCTTCTAAGTGTTACAGCTCTGCTGGGTAAATGTTATTATTTGCACTAAAGCTGAAAAACTGAGGTTCAGGTATATCCTGGTACATGGCAGGAGCAAACACCAACCTGGCTGACTCCAAGCCAGAAAACTCCCACAACAGTGAGCTGCCACAGACATTAACCAAACATCATGACCCTGTTACAATCATCCAGCCAGCCAGTTCCAGCAATACTCCTACCTCTACCAGTCGGGTGAGAGAAGACAAAGGGGCTCATTTTAAGGCAGTCTCCTGGAGCCAGCAAAGACACAAGAAAACAACAAGTGAATTGTCCATGGCATTACCAGGAAGGAGACACAGGTGCAATCCAGAGAGACCATTTCCTGCTTGGTGTATCACTACCCCGAGGTTCCAAAGACCTGCCCAGGCCTCACCCTCCCACGTGCCTGCAGCTTTTACTCTGTAGCACCTGAGTAGAACTTTGCACGATGTCTTTTGTAGGAGGAATTCAAAATACTGTGACAATCAGCATGAGGAGGAAGACTTGCTAGGGAGACTCACAGCAGGTCACACATGAAGCAGGGTAAGAGCTGACACAGGGACCTGTGTGGGAACTGAGCCCACACCCAACACCGTTGCTGTCATATGGCGGGCATGCCATACCTTCTCTGGGTCACTTCCCCAGGTTGAAACATGGGTTTCATCCTGGACTTTGCCCTCTCCCTCATCTTCACATCAAATTAGGTACCTAATTAATCTTGAGATCAACCTCTGCAATAGGTCTTGAGTCCACCCTTCCTCATGTCTCATGCAAATTACCATGTCAGCCTCTGCTGGACCCCTAGCTGTCAGGCTGTCTCCATCATATCCAGCCTTCCAGGCAGATGGATCATTCTTTTTTTTTTTTTTTTTTTTTGCAGCACTGGGGATTGAACTCAGGGGCATTCTACCTCCGAGCTATACCCCCAGCCCTATTTTTTATTCTTTATTTTGAAACAGGGTCTCATTAAGTTGCGGAGTACCTCACTAGGTAGCTGAGGCTGGCCGAGAACCCGGATCCTCCAGTCTCAGCCTCCTGAATGCTGGGATTACAAGCGTGCGCCACCACACCCGGCTCCAGACGGATCATTCTGAAACATACACCTGCTCACCTGGCCTCAGTATCTCTCAGGATAAAGTGTAACTTCCTTGACCTATCCCCCACTCTTGTCTGCCTCTTGGCCTCCTTCTGGCCTCTTCCCTAGACACTCAGCCCAGACTCCCTTGACCTGTACTTTCCTGTTTCATGACCATGACCACTACTGGTCTATCTTCCTTAGAAGGGCCTTCCTCTAAGCTAACACCTGCCAGTACTTCAGAAAACTCATCCCAAATAACCTCTTCTTGGAAGCTTCCTCTGATACCCCGTCTAAGTTTGACTTAGATGTACCCTCATTTGGGCTACCCAAGTCCCCTGGTGCTTCCCTCTAGCACACTTAGAGCCCTTGATCTTTCTTTTCTGTCTCTTGCACTAAGTTCTCTGGAAAAGAGGAACTAATCCCACACAGGGGCTCAGGTTGTTTTGTATCCAGGTATCCAACATAGTGCTTGAAAGACCACAGTGGTTTCTGGACTGAAAAATGAATGGGCCTCCTTCCCATAAGCATGGTCTGATCACAAGTTCAAGGACTTTTACATGTTAGGTATCTGCAAAGGCTCATCAGTCTATGTGACTGAGCTCAGTTACTAAGAAAACCAATCTACTTTGACCACATGCTTTCTTCATGAAGTCCTATATGGTCACAGTGAACTTTATCGACCCTGAATACCAGTTACCACAAATGATCAGTGGGCCCTGGAAGCAGTTTTATGGCCAGTGTTTGGGGCCGGGTGGGAGAGGGCAGCCAGCGGTCTCTGTGCTCCAAGATTTACAGCCTCTTGTGGAAGGATGCTGAGGGCTGTGCTCTGCTGGATCTGGAGAGCCAGACAACCTTCACAATCCTCCAAACACTTCTAGTTCTGCCCACTGAAGACGTAGCTCTTTGTTGCTGAAAAGTTCAGTCTTGTGAAATGGGTTTGGTTTCAAGTTTCCTGCCATTGGTCTACTTTTTTTTTTTTTTTTTCCAGTTACTGGGGATGGAACCCCAGGACTTGCAGATAGTAGGCAAGTACTCTACCACTGAGCTATATCCCCCAACCCTGGTCTACATATTTAAAAACTATGTTCCACCTGCTCCCTTAGAAGCAATAAGGTACCTGGAGTTGATTAAGATCCTTGCAGTCAGCCATTTGCAGAAAATCCGATAGATAAACTGCACTTGCCATGTGTCATTTCTTTCCAGGAGCTCGGGTTTTCAATTATAATGTGAGGCAAGAGAGCCAAGTGGGCACGGGGCCCTGCCTGGCAGTGACTGTGGGGAGGAACTGGGCCCCTTCTTCCTTAACTCCAGTTTTGTTTTTTTTTTAGGGGAGGGGGAGTACAGGGGATTGAACCCAGAGGCATTCTACCTCTGAGCTACATCTCCAGCCCTATTTTATTTTTTATTTTTAAATAGGGTCTTGCTAAGCTGCTAAGGCTGACCTCAAACCTGCAATCATCCTGTCTCAGCTTCTCAAGTACTGGGATTATAAGCATGTGCCACCACGCCCAGCCTTCACTCTGGTTCTTTTCCTTTACCACCCTTACTGACCTTGAGATCAAAGTGAGCAATTTTCTTTGTGTGCAGGTAGTTCACCCCGTCCAGAATCTGCTTAATGAAGCTGGTGGCCTCCTCCTCACTCAGCGACTCCTTTTGGGCCAGGAAATCAAACAGCTCTCCTCCAGATACTCTGCAAGACACCGGAGGGGAGGTCCAGACCCAGTCAGCCGTGTATGTCACAAGGCCAGGACCCCAGGCACCCTGGAAGGCATAATTCCCCTTGCCCTGTCTGGGGTCTTGTCCATCCAGCACCAGAGACTGACTTCTTAGCTGTGTTCTTTCTTTTGGATCTCTGGGGTAGGAATAACCCTTAGGGTGTTGCCAGGATTTCTGCTCACACTCTAGGCCCAGGCCCCTGGTTATCCTGGACTTTACCCTCTCCCTCATATGACTGAGATGGCAGAGAACAGAAACAAGCACTGGAGGATGATGCTATGGTCTTAATGTTTGTGCCCCTCCCCCATTTCATGTTTTAAAATCCTAACCCCTGCCAGGGGTGGTGGCACATTCCTTTAATCTCAGCTACTGGGGAGGCTGAGGCAGGAGGATAACAAGCTCAAGGCCAGCAGGAGCAAGTTAGTGAGATTCTGTCTCAAAATAAAATTGAAAAGCTGGGTATAATGGTGCACGATTGTAATGCCAGTACTTGAGAGGCTGATATAGGAGGATCGCAGGTTCGAGACCAGCCTCAGCAACTTACTGAGACTCTGTTTCAAATAAAAAATAAAATAAAATAGGGCTGGGGGTATATCTCAGAGGTAGAATGCCACTGGATTCAATTTCCAGTACCACCAAAAATAAATAAATAAAATAAATAAGGAAAATAAAATAAAATTGAAAAGGTGTGGGTATGTAGCTCACCTGGGTTAAATTTCTTTATAATAAACCACTCAGTTTATGGTATTTTGTTATTTGACAGCCTGAATGGACTAATATAGGAAAGTGGTACCAAGAATGAGGTGCTATTGTACTAGATACCTTAAAATGTGGCAGTGGCACTGGGACTGGCAGTGAATAGAGGCTGGGAGAGTTGTGAGATGCACGGTAGGAAAAGCTCATGTTGCCATGAGTGGGCTATGAATGGGCTTGTGGTGAGAGCTTGGAAGAAGAGGAGATTCTTGGTCTTCTGAGAGAATATCTAAGTGGCTGTGAATTGAACACTGGTAGAAAGATGGATGGTAAAGGACATTCTGATGAGGTTTCAGATGAAGAACATGTTATCAGTCAATGAAGAAAAGGTCATCCTTATTATAAAGCATCGGCTGAATTGTGTGTGTGTGCTAGTGTTTTATGGAAGGTTGAATTTGGAAGTGATGGAATTAGATACTTGGCTGAGGAGGTTTCTAAGCATAGTGTTGAAGGTGTGGCCTGGTTCCTCTCAACTGCTTATAATAAATTCCAAAAGGAAAGAAATGTTTTAAAAATGCAATTGTTAAGCCGGGCGTGGTGGCGCACGCTTGTAATCCCAGCATTTGGGAGGCTGAGACCGGAGGATCCGGGTTCGCGGCCAGCCTCAGCTACCTAGTGAGGCACTCCGCAATTTAGTGAGACTCGGTTTCAAAATAAAGAATAAAAAAATAGGGCTGGGGGTATAGCTCGAAGGTAGAATGCCCCTGAGTTCAACCCCCAGTACCGCAAAAAAAAAAAAAA
>PVLC010020369.1:0-29356 GCA_004027655.1 Graphiurus murinus | reverse complement strand
CACCATCACCACCATGACCATTGCCATCACCACCACCACCACCACCACCATCATTATCACCATCATTACTATCACCATCACCACAATCATCACAGCATCACCACAGGTCTCAAGCCTGTGATCCAGCACCACCACTATCATCATCGCCATCATGACTAACACAATCATCACAATCATCACCACCATGACCATTGCCATCACCACCACCACCACCATCACCACCACCACCATCATAACTATTGCCATCATCACCACCACCACCACCATCACCACCACCATCACCACTACCATCACCACTACCATCACCACCACCACCACCATCATAACTATTGCCATCATCACCACCATCACCACCATCACCATCATCACCACCGTCACCACCATCACCATTACTATCATCAATGTGAGAGGACAGATCAAGGAGCAATGATATCAATTGTGGCATTATGTTATGCATCTGGTTACTTAAAACAAAATTATAATGTCATAAGAAAATGCCTACTGAGTTATAGAGCATAAATACAAGCACTAACCACGAATACACATCCAAAAATCAGCTCATAAAATAAAAATACAGGAATGGAATGCATAGAAATAATAGTGCTATTTCAAGATGGTAGGAATGCAGCTGGACTTATTTTTGAACTTGATATATGACTGTGTTTGTTTTAGCACTAGAAATGCAGTAATCATTATCGTGTGTGTGTGTGTGTGTGTGTGTGTGTGTGTGTGTGTGTGTGTGTGTGTTACTGGGGATAGAACCCAGGGGCATTCTACTTCTGAGCTATATATATACCCCCAGCCCTATTTTACTCTTTTATTTTGAAACAGGGTCTCACTAAGTTGCCGAGGCTGGTCGCAAGCCTGTAATCCTCCTGTCTCAGCCTCCCAAGTACTGGAATTACGAGCATGGGCCACCATGCCGGGCAATCTTTACCTTATAAAAAGAAACAAAGTAGGGCAGTTGGAGCTGCTCCTGCAGAGGTCGCAGTGACCTTGGGCCTGTTCTCTGAGGGCTTTTCTTCTATGTCTAAAAGAGAGAGCTGAGCAAAGCTTCGTTTCTCCACCGTATTCTCCATCCCAAGCCAGCAGCGGCAGGCAAGGAAGGAGGGGCTGTGTGGTCAGCCTTGGGCCTCTGCAGCCAGGAGGCATCTCCCGGATGGCGGCAAGGCTCCGGCGCTCGCTCCACCCACAGGGTCTGCAATCACCTTCGCCAAGTGCCTGGGCCCTGCCATGGCAGCCCCTCCCTGCCTGCCTCCATCTCTCCCTGGCCTTCTCCACTCTCAACTCCATGATCGCAAGAACTAACTCCCTGGCTTCTGAGTTGTACCTGCCTCAGAGTGGGCATGGATGGATGGATGGATGGATGGATGGATGGATGGACAGATGGACGGATGGACGGACGGACGGATGGATTGGCGGACGGATGGAGGGACAGATGGACAGACACAACAGCTCCCCTGGATTCACTACGCGCATGAATGCATTTAACTCAGCGCCTCCCAAGCCCAGGGTCTAGTGACACCGTGGGATTGAAGCTCCACAGAGCGCACTTTGGGAAATACTCCTCCAAGACCACGTGTCTCATGGCAGCCATTCTACAAGTGGCTCAAAGCAATGTCCCAGTGAGGGGGTGGACCTGAACATCTCTAGGGAGGTAGACAGCGTGGCAACCGCCCCTCTGGGCTTCACGCCGCCCCGTCTGTCTAGCCTGAGCGAGCCGAGCGCTCCCCCTTTGCTGCTTTCAATTGCTGTCTGCGCTCCAGAGCTGCTTCAGCCTCGGAAGGAAGATGAGCAGGAGAGAACTTGCCGGAACCAGGGAAAGTCTTTCCTGCAGTGCCGGAGTCTCTGGTGATGCTTCCAAATCGTCTGATGCCTTGCAGGGACTATGACTGAAGGCGAGAGGGCAACCTCGGGCACCCCGAGGCCGGGAGCACAGGGAGGTGGCCTGGCTTCTGCCAAGCTTGCTTCAAATGCAGACAACAGGCGGCCGCTGTGTTTCTAAGCCTGCCACTTGGGCATCATCAGAGTAAAATAAACTGCATGACACCAGGGGAACACCGTGTGGGCTACAGGTGTTCGCGGGCGCTGGGACGGTGTGCCAGACTGTGGTGACCTCAGTCCTGAGATGCACCGAGGGATGGGGAGACATAAAAGGCAGACAAGCCCATTTGTCCCAAAGAATCTCAGAAGTGTCAACAGAGACTGGGGTATCTGCGGGGAGACTAGCCACTTCCTAGTTCATGTTTGGCAAGGAGAGAGAAATTGGCCCCAAGTGTCATCAGATGAAATATTATAATAAAATTAATTTCCAGTGTCTCCCATTCTGCACCCCGTTGCCATGCCAACCTAATAAAAGGAGAAGCTGAACGTTGTGACTCGAACCTGTAATCCCAGTACTTGGGAGGCTGAGACAGGAGGGTCACAGGTTCAAGGCCAGCCTCAGCAATGTACCAAGACTCTCAGTATCCTAGTGAGACCCTGTTTCAAAACGAAAAAATAAAAAGGACTGGGGGTGTAGCTTAGAGGAGGAATGCCCTTGGGTTCAATCCCCAGTACTCCCCCCTCCCCAGTATTTGTAAGGAGGGCTTCTCTGGAGAGAGCAGAGCTATAGATTTCACTCCTTCCTCTCAGGAGGGAGGAGTGCTTTGGTGTCACCCCAAGTCACTTAGACAGCTTGACATGGGCCATCTGGAATTTGTGGACCAGTGGCTAAAAAATCCAAAGGCCGGAGGGCAGCTCTCAGCCGGGCGACCAGAGAAGCTGAGGGAACCACCGACCGGTGTCAGGGTGCAAGGAGGCACAAAGGTTTCCTCAGACCAGATGTGACCCTCACGAGACAGGCAGGTGTGTCATCTTAGGTCCTGCCCAGCAGGAGGGGTGGTGGTGGGACACGGGGCAGGGCACTTCAGGGCCTCGGCTCAGGGCCTGACGGCGCCCTGGAGGCTTGGTGGGTGCCACTGTGACCAGTGTCAGCTTTGAGTCCTGAGATCGGGGTGCCCTGTGTGTCTTGACCAGCTGCAGGAACTCATCTGCAGATCAGGGTGGGATGCTGAGCCAGATTCCCTCCCCGCAGGCGAGTTGCCAGTAAAACTTGCCCCTTCCTTGGTTCAGGGAGCCGACCTGGCACCGTCTTCTAGGAGCTGTGTCTCTCTAAAGAGAAGCCCCCATGAAAGTCCTGCCTGTCTGTCTTCTTCCTGGCTCGATTTGGTTTCCATTGTCATTGGGTCAAAAGATCTAGGGATCCAGTACTTGGGAGGCTGAGACAGGAGGATTGCAGGTTTGCAGCCAGCCTCAGCTACTTGGCCCTCTGCAACTTAGTGTGACCCTGTTTCAAAATAAAGAATAAAAATAGGGTTGAGCATGTAGATTGGAGGTAGAATGCTCCTGGGGTCAATCCCCCAGTACTGGAGGGGGGGGTAGATCTGGGTATCCCGCATCAGTGGGGCCCCCGAGGAAGGAGCCTGGGGGCCAGCCCCTCTGTGCTTTGGGGCTGCAGAAGGAGACAGCGGCTTACCTGAATGGAACACCAGTCCACAAGACTGCAGGTGAGAACCATGGGCAATGTCGGTGTCCTCCAAGAACCTCTGAAAGCTCTTCTGAGAAGAGTCAGGTGAAACACACGTCCCCTCTCCCCAGAGAGTGGAGACCATCTAAGTCAAAAGCGAGTGTCTTTCTCCCTCTGCACACCCCAACACTACTGAGGGCAGAACCAGATCCAAGTTGGAGGGAGAGACGAGATGTGCTCTGCTGTTCTGCCACCAGGTGGCGCACGTGTGGCCAGCAATGGGGCAGGAGTGGGGGCGGGGGACGTCCCAGAAGGAAAGAGGGAAGCTTTAGGTTTAACCCAAGTTCAAAGTTTTGATAATTACCCACCGTTTGCATCTTTTTTTTTTTTTTTTTTGCGGTACTGGGGATTGAACTCAGGGGCATTCTACCTCCGAGCTACACCCCCAACCCTATTTTTTATTCTTTATTTTGAAACCGAGTCTCACTAAGTTGCGGAGTGCCTCACTAGGTAGCTGAGGCTGGCCGCGAACCCGGATCCTCCGGTCTCAGCCTCCCAAATGCTGGGATTACAAGCGTGCGCCACCACGCCCGGCCACCGTTTGCATCTTAGAGATGCTAAGCACCTACTGTTGTTCTAAGCCTAAAGAACCAAATTTGTTATTAACTCATTCACATGACAAACTTGTGATTTTTGAAGCTAGGTCAAATTGTCTATAAAGCTAAAAGGAGAGAATCCCCAGGAAGAAAGGGCCTGGAGGCAGTGTCTACACTGTAAAAATGCACGTTCCTCTGCTCACCTTCACCAACAGGCTGCCTCCCGGCGTTGTTGAGTTGCACTCTGACAGAGGCCGGGGCGGGGGGCAGGCACACACATTCTGCTGTGATTTCTGCTTGCAAGCTAGGGGAATGCAGCCCGTCCTCACATGGCAGAAGGGAGGGCTAATGGGTGGGATGCTGGGTCTCTCCAGTCCCTCCCATGCCCACTGCGGGGCGCCCCACACAGTGGAAACCCCAGACCTTACGATCTACCAATGCCAGGAATCCTCTCCCCAGTGGTGGGCGCTGTGAGCTCTGGCCAGAGAAGACCGAGAACAAAGGAACCCAAGAAACAGCACAAAAGAAAAACTCCCCCTGACCACTGCCCTGCCCTGAGGTGACCTGGTCACGAGCCCACCAACCAGCGGCATACATGACTAGTCCTGCACCCCCCCCCCTTTCCTTGCCTCATAAAAAGCCCCTAGTCTGTAAGGAAGGGGGCTTCTGACTCTTGAGACTCTCTCCTGGTCAGCCCCCCTCCCAGGTTTTACCCCAAATAAAGCCTGTTCTGGTCTGTTGAGCAGCGTTTCCTTTGTCCCCATATTCCTGGATACCAGTTCCTGCTGGCGCTGGAAGCTGCCTTCCTCGCCCCCACCCCGGCCCCACAGACCTTCGCTTGGTGTTCCCTCTTCCATGGCTCTCCACACCATGACCGCACCCCTGCCTAGCAGTTTTGCCGGCTGGTAAGCTATTCACCAAAAGCACCCCATCCCACTCTGTCCTCCTCTCCTGGTCTGACGGGCACCCCACCATACCAGGCCTCCCAGCCCGCGAGAGCCTCCCCTTCCGCACCCACAGTGTTACTGCTGTGTGCTCCAACGCCAATGCCAACCTGGCGCCACGGTGGGCTGTGAGAGGCGCACACACCTGTAATCCCAGTACTCGGGAGGCTCAGGCAGGAGGAGCACGGCCAGCCTCAGCAACTTCGGCAGACCCTGCTTCAAAATAAAGAAATAAAGAGACTGGGGTGTAACTTGGAGGTGGGATGCCCCTGGTTTCTCTCTCTTTCTCTCTCTCTCTCTCTCTCTCACACACACACACACACACACACACACACACACACACACACACACACACGGTACTCCGGCATGTCCCAGGTCAACTTGTCCTCCCCTGAAGCTTAGTGCTCCACGCCTCAGGCTATAGCAGCGCCCCCAACCAAAGAACACCAGGGCCTGGACGCGCCCCTGTCCACGTCTGACCCACCGCCAGGCCCTGCTGGCCGCACCTCATGTCTCTGTCGGGTAACGCCTCGGTCTCTCCCGGTGGCTCTGGTGCCCCTCCCACGCCACCACCCACGCTCACTGAGATCCTGGTGACACACTGGCTCCGAGCTCCACAGCCTGGTAGGAAGCCCAGCCCTTCCCCTCTCAGCCCACCAGCGGCTTCCCTTCCGTCTTGAGGGTTCAGAACACAGCCGTGTCTTCGACCTGCCTCCTCGGTGGCACTGAACTTGCTGTTCAGGCAGGACCGTGGCCTCGCCCATCCCTAGATTCCCAGCACGGAGCACACGTTTGTTAACATGTTTGGAACAAGTTTCAGTTTTGGGGGAAGGCTGGGCATGGTGGCGTAGGCTAATCCCAGGACTCAGGAGGCTGAGACAGGAGAATCCTGATGGCCAGCCTCAGCTACTTAGTGAAACTTACTGAGGCCCTCTGCAATTTAGTGAAACCTTGTTTCAAAATTAAAAAAAAAAAAAAAAAATAGGGCTGGGGGTATAGCTTGAGGTAGAATGCCCTTGAATTCAATCCCCAGTACTGCAAAATAAAATAAGATTAAAAAAGGCAGCCAGGTGTGGTGTTGTAATCCCAGTGCTTGGGAGGCAGACACAGGAGGACTTCAGCTTTGAGGCCAGTCTCAACAACAGTGAGATACTATTTCTTTTTTGCAGTACTAGGGATGGAACCCAGGGGCAGTCTACCTCCAAGCTAAACACCCAAGCCCCATTTTGTATTCGTTATTTTGAAACAGGGTCCAGTGTTGCGGAGTGCCTCACTAAGTTGGTGGGGCTGGCCTCGAATCTGTAATCCTCCTGTCTCAGCCTCCCAAGTACTGGGATTACAAGTGTACACTACCACGCCTTGCATGTGAGATGCTATTTCAAAATAAAAAATAAAAAGGGTTAGCCGGGCGTGGTGGTGCATGCTTGTAATCCCAGCATTCAGGAGGCTGAGACCAGAGGATCCAGGTTCGAAGCTAGCCTCAGCTACCTAGTGAGGCACTTCGCAACTTAGTGAGACTCGGTTTCAAAATAAAGAATAAAAAATAGGGCTGGGGGTATAGCTCAGAGGTAGAATGCCCCTGAGTTCAATCCCCAGTACCGCAAAAAAAAAAAAAAAAAAAAGGGTCCTTTATGGTGGCACACCTCTATAATCCCAGTACTTGGGAGGTTGCTACAGGAGGATCGTAAAGTTGAAGCCAGCCTCAGCAACTTAGCAAGACACTGTTTCCAAACAAAAATAGTAAAATAGGCCCTAATGCACATGATGTACTTTCATAAACATATCAAAGTCAATCACTAAAATTAACATGAGAAGGAAGGAGGGGGGAGGGAATGGGCTGGGAATTGGGGAAGGGTTAAATGAGAGATGTGTGCATGTATGCTTCTACCAGCTTGTACCAAAGATGTATGATTACAATGCACCAATGTGCCTCGTATCTAATAATAAAAATAAAATAAGATAAAATAGGGCTGGGGGTGTAGCTCAGAGGTAGAATGCCCCTGGCTTCAATTCTCAGGACTATAAATAAGTAAATAAGAGTTGGGGAAAGAGCTCAGTGGTAGTTCACTGGCCTACCATGTTTAGGGCCCTGGGTTCCATCCCCAGCACCACAGAGGGAAAAACAGAATCATTGAGGATCTTTTTTCCACTGGGAAGTTTTCTTCTGCAACAAACTTGCCTATTGTATCCACAAATAAGCACTAGTCTTTATTTTCCTGGTCTTAAAAGTCACAGGGGAGTGAGGCTAAGAGCTGATGTGGTCACAGGCTCCTGAGAGGAAGAGGACAGAGGACAGGTCACATTAACCAACAGCTGCCGCCCCCAGCCTCTTGTTCCAGAAGAATCCCTAGGTCTATGGCCTTGTTTGCCCGCGAGGTGGCGAGCAGTCACTACTAACTGCGTTCATAAGTGAGCGGATAGCGTCTGCGAGGAGAAATCTGGACCGTTTAACCACGTCAGCAACAGAACTAGCTTCATGACCACCCACCCTTAATAGACATAAGAGCTACTATCGTTATCTGCATTATTAACAAAATATAAAATAATGTGAATAAAAGTCAGTATATAAATATATACCTAAAATATCAGTGTGCGTATATATATACATATATATCTCATTTTGATTTATAAGTCAATATTGGATCCTTTCTCTTCCTTGGTATCTAATTCTTCCTTCAATTGTTTATTATTTATGTATTTATTATTATTATTATTATTTTGGTACTGGGAACTGAATCTAGGACATTCTAGGCTACACTTCCAGCCCTATTTCATTAAATTAATTTATTGTGATGCTGGGGATTGAACCCAGGGGCATTCTACCTCTGAGTACACCCCAGCCCTATTTTTTAATTCTTTATTTAGCAATAGGGTCTCACTAAGTTGCTGAGAGCCTCACTAAGTCACTGAAGCTGGCTTCAAACTTGCAATCCTTCTGTTTCAGCCTCCCAAGTACTGGGATTACAGATGTGTACCATCACGCCCAGCTATTTTCTTTTGAAACAGGGTTTCACTAAGTTGCACACTAAATTGCTGAGGCTGGCTGTGAACTTGTGATCCTCCTGTCTCAGCTTCCAAGCACTAGGACTACAGGCATGTGCCACCATGCTCGGCTCAATTGTTATTTTAAAAATGATAGCTTTTAGCGGGGCCTGGTGGTGCAGGCCTGTAATCCCAGGATTTGAGAGGCTGAGATAGGAGTATTGCCAAGTTCAAGGTCAGCCTCAGCAACTGAGACCCTGTTTCAAAATAAAAAATAAAAGGGCTGAGGGTATAGCTCAGTGGTAGAATGCCCCTGTGTTCAATCCCCAGTACCCAACAATAACAACAACAGAAACAAAGATTCCTTTTGCCGGCATTTACACAGCCAAGGAAACAACTGGATCTGATAATTAAGCCAAATCTGTGAGTTAGCTCATCTGAAGAATGCTTCCATACCTTCTGCAAATTATAGTTTCATTTACAAATGACCCACATGAGAAAAGTAATTTGGATATAAAACAGAATATAGTGTGCCTCGTATCTAATTTTAAATATTTTAATTTATAAGTTCCACGGATAGAGATCAATAAGAAGTCCCACTCTCCAGATTTTATTTCATTATAGAATATATTTGGTAAGGATACAAAGAAACAGGTTCATCTTTAATACACATTGTTTACTGGTGCCCTGCACGCCCACAGCAGGTAGAGATGTCATGAAAAGTGTTTCCAAAAGTCGCACATAATCAGCCACTCTAAACAACCTGCTGTAGAGTTCAGATAATACAATTCATCGACTTGCCTAGAATGAGTAAAAATCTTAATATTTGTCCTCAAGTCAGTTTATCACTCTATTTAAAAATCCAAGATACATTCCCCAATGTAAACAATAGATTTCAATCTGTCACACAATGGATAAGGCCTTCTTGACATATTTATACCACCTACGTTTTACGCGCCAGAATACAGTCTTTTTTCATTTTTTTATTTTTGGGGTACCGGGGATTGAACCCAGAGGAATTCTACCTCTGAGCTACACCCTCAGCCCTATTTTATTCTTTATTTTGAAACAGGGTCTTGCTAAGTTGTCGAGAGCCTCACTACGTTGCTGAGGCTGGCTTCGAACCTGCGATCTTCCTGTCTCGGCCTCCCAAGTCCTGGGATTCCAGGCGTGCGCCACCACACCTGGCTCAGTCTTATTTCATACTGCCATGAGCCACCCGTGCACAAAAGACAGGAAAAGAAACTGTTCTTGGTACCTGGAGCCGTTTGAGACTTCTTCCCTCTGCAGGTTGACGGTACACCGAAGAGAATTCTTCTCGACTTGGTCTACTTGGTCATAAGATACAAATGTACAATGTCTGTAAGCATAAAACCGTAAAGCCTAGCCTTATGTATTTATTATGAGTTGCTAACGCTCTATACAAGTACAATACCACATCATGCCAATTAATATACAGAGGAAGGCGGCCCAATGCCTTGCCATTCACTGGGCGAGAGGGTATGTAATTCACGTAGGTGCGAAGAGGCGGCGTCTGGTTAGCTGGAGCGCCCGCGTGCCCTGCTCAGAGGGCTGGGTAATCTGCAGTAGAATCCGCTTACACAAGATTACAACCCTTTTCTTGCAGCCTCCCAAAGGGAGAATCGAATGGGAACTCAGGAAACATGGCCAAAGAAAGTTTCGCATTTGCATTTCCTGATTCAGCTGTGCAAATCCCTTATTCCCTCTCTGCTCAAGTGATTTCTCCTTTCAGGACCAGTCAGTGAACAGATCACGGTTCAGTACCTCATTATCATCATAAATATTTGACTTAGCAAGCTGGATGGTGAAAGAGTGAGGACTATATACATAGGTTAAAAGGCATTCTGTGACCGTTTTTGAAAAGTTCATAGAAAAGTTACTAAGGGTACGCGAGTTTCTTCTGTCAATGCCCCCGCCATGTAAACCTTGGGACCCTTTCTATACTCCACGCGCACGGTGTCATATATTGTACAACAAAAGCGGAACTGGGCCCGCTTATCCGGTGTGGCACTCGCTGACTCCCTAAGCTAAGGTAACCGGTAGAGGGACAGTTTTCCTGAGGTTTGTAAGAAGTTTTAGACAAAACAGAAATCACAGTGACCAAGCGGAACGCGAATCTGTGTCTTCCCGGGCACGACCTGCCCCCTGGATCTCGTGGAGCCTAAATAACCCGCCACTGCATGATGCTTGTGTCTTTCCCACCCGTGGAGATGAGGTGGCTGTCTTCACAGAGGAAGTCCACGTTGGTGACGTGGCTGCTGTGCCCACCGTATATGTGGCTGGGAGCCTGGAAAAGAAGAACACAGAGGAAAGCTTACACAAAGCCAGCCAACTCCCTGGGCGTGCCCATAATCCCAGGACTTGGGAGGCAGAGAGAGGAGGATCACAGGTTGAAGGCCAGCCTCAGCAACTTATCGAGACCCTCAGCAACTTAGTGAGACCCTATTTTAAAATAAGAAATGGCAAATTAGTGCAATCACTTTGGAAAACAGTATGGAAGATCCTCAGACGAATGGGAATGAATCTACTATATGATCCAACAATACCACTTCTGGGTATCTACCCAAAATAATGGAAACCAAACTATCAGATTGATGCATGTGTATCCATGTTTACAGCTGCACAATTCACAATTGCCAAACTATGGAACCAGCCAAGATGTCCATTGACAGATGAATGGATTACAAACCTATGGGATATGTACACAATGGAATTTTACTCAGTCATAAAGAAGAACAAAATCATGTTATTTGCAGGGAAACGGATGGAACTGGAAAACATTATGTTGAGATTAGTCAGTCACAAAAAATAAAAAATCGTATGCTCTCCCTAATATGTGGAAGCTAGGGAGAAAATGGGACATAAGAGGGTCTCCAGATGAAGAAGGAGAAATCTTAGGAGATTAAAGAAGTTGACTTAACTGAAGGTGATGAGAGGGGGGACATCCTAATGAGCATGGTGTACTTTCATGAACACATTAAAGTCAATCACTAAACTGACCTTGAGAAGGAGGGAGGACGAGGGAGTGGGGTGGGAATTGGGGAAGGGTTAAATGAGAAATGTGTGCATGTATGCCTTTACCAGCTTGTACCTAACAAAGATGTATGATTACAATGCACCAATTAAAAAAGTAAAATAAAAAAAAATAAAGTAAAATAAGAAACGGCCGGGTATGGTGGTGCACGCTTGTAATCCCAGTACTTGGGAGGCTGAGATAGGAGGATCACAGGTTCTTGGCCAGCCTCAGCCAGTTAGTGAGGCCCTCTACAACTTAGTGACACCTTGTTTCAAAAATAAAGAATAGCTGGGCATGGTGGCACACGCTTGTAATCTCAGTACTTGGAAGGCTGAGACAGGAGGAACCAGATTCACAGCCAGTCTTAGCTACTTAGCGAGGCTCTCCGCAACTTAGTGAGACCCTGTTTCAAACTAAAGAATAAAAAAAGTAGGACTGCGGGGAGGTATAGTTCGGAGGTAGAATGCCCCTGGGTTCAATCCCCAATACCACACACACACAAAAAAAGAATAAAAAATAGGGCTGGGGGTGTAGCTTGGAGATAGAATGCCTCTGGGTTCAATCCACAGCACTATAATAAATAAATAAATAAAAATAAAATAAAAAAGGATTAGGAGCCGGGCGTGGTGGCGCACGCTTGTAATCCCAGCATTCGGGAGGCTGAGACCGGAGGATCCGGGTTCGCGGCCAGCCTCAGCTAACTAGTGAGGCACTCCGCAACTTAGTGAGACTCAGTTTCAAAATAAAGAATAAAAAATAGGGCTGGGGGTGTAGCTCGGAGGTAGAATGCCCCTGAGTTCAATCCCCAGTACCGCAAAAAAAAAAAAAAAAAAGGATTAGGGACATAGCCTAGAGGTAGAATATTCCTGGGTTCAATCCTTAGGATCACCAAAAAAAAAAAAAAAAAAAAAAAAGAAGAAGAAGAAGAAGAAAAAAAGCCAGCCAGCCAACGGTGGCATCAGAAGTGCTTGGATCCTAAACTCGGTGCTCAATCCTTCCCTCTCCCCTCACCTGGCAGCTCTCACCTGTGCACCTGTTCTGCAGGACATGGGAGGGACACACACAAGACCCGCGGAGTCCTCGTGGGGACAGAGCGAGCAAGGCGTGGCCCTGGCTGAGGTGTGTTCAGTACCCTGGTCTGCCCAGGTCTGGGTTGGCCTAGACAGAACTAAGCACCGCTGGGGTGGGAGGCGGCCCTGCAGGAGGGGGCTTTGGGAGGAGCGGGAGCAGGGGAGCGTGTGGATCTGCAGGGTCCCCAAGAAGGGCAGTGGAGCGCCCCGAGTGCTGAGAGCAGCGGGTTAGCGGGGTGGGGTCTACTCAACGCCTGTTTCCACTCAGTTTCTCGAGGTGCCCGGCGGACAGGGTCAGTGAGAAGGAAAGGTGCTCACCCTGAACTGCGAGCAGGGGTAAGAGAAGAGGTGCACTTTGCCGAAGTCGTCACCCGTGGACAGGAGCTTTTTCTCGTGGGCCCGGCAGACGGCGTTGATGTCGGTTCCGTCCGAGCCTTCTGGCCACACGCCTAAAACAAAGACCCCAAAGGGCACTGGAAACACCAGCGACGCAGGGCCACGCTGCGCCACGCCCCCCCGGCTGGCCAGTGAGCTCTTGCCAAGGTAAAACCGGCTCCATTCATGCTTTAGAACAGACACGAGGTCTCGGCTCCCGGCTTCCCCTGGCCCTTCCAGGTCCCTCTCTCTGGCGGTCCTAGGACCCCCTTCACCACTTGGCCTGCTTTACTGTGGGGGACGAGTGACCGCAGGCTTTCTGGGATGCCCACCTCACTCGGGGGGCTTCTGGAAGCTACGATGGGGAGCACTGGAGGCCCCCGTTCTGAACGTGACGCCTTTCCTTTGTCCCCCAAACATCTGACAGAAGCTAAGTCCTCCGGTGGTGCTTTCCTTTTTTTTTTCTCTCTGTTACTCTTTACATATAAGAGTCTCTTCAAAGGACGTGTTAGGCCTGGGTCTGTGTGTGCTTTCCAGGCAAGCATTTCTTGGCTGGTCTGCTGGCCGCCTGGCAGGTATGTTTGTGGCTGTCACCCACTGGCTGGGGTTAGAGCCCTGTGCCCTGGGGCATGTTAGTGGGGCGATACTGTCGCCTGAACATTGCTCTGGGAAACCCTTTTGGTCTCATTAACTTGGATATGAGAGAGCTGGATGCACATTGGTGTCTCAAATGGCTGTTATGGAACAAACCGTGGGGCTCTTGGCATTTAATCCCAGAAAATGGTAAAATATCAACATAGCAAGATTTGTGAATTCTTACTTATCTACTGACTTGTCGTCTTTCACAAAAAGCTTACAAATACTATCTTGTCTTCTTACTCTACTAAATTGTGGCAATTTATTTAGGTCATCTATGAATGCATTTCTAAACTGAACTTTGAAGGAAATATACTATGCAGTTTAAGGACCCCAAAATATCATAACCCTAATACATGACCGATGAATCGAGAGCCACATGGTTTGTCTAGGTGCGTCAGGCACAACCTGATTTAGAAGATTCTAGAGAGCCATCTCAGAACCCATTTTGCAGCATGGAAAAGGGGTAAGAGCCCATCTCCCTGGTCTTCGCAGCTGGCCCACCCCGGGGGCTGCCGGAGCGTCTTGCGGGACGTGTGCCAGAGCAGAAGAGTGTGACAAGACTGGGGACAATGAGGCTCAGGGGCTGCTGGGAAGTGCTCTACACGTGGAAACACGCTGAGGCCGGTGCAACCCGCAGGACTCACCAAAGACGTGGAACCCCAAGGTGCAGGTGTAGGTGGCCCACTCGATGTCCCGCGTGGTCTCCACACTTACGACTTGCTTGCACGCAGAGGGGACCCCTGGAGAAAGCACACAGCCAGGAGTTGTCTCCCCCAAAGCCGCCGGCTTCCCCTGGCAAGCCCAAGTCCTCAGGACCACACCCTGAAAAGCGGGGGCTCCCTCCTCCCCACCCCATGGGGCCCGTGTGCACAGCGGTCCCGGACCTGAGCTCAAGTCCTGGTCTCAGTCCCTGCAGGGCTCTGTTTCTTCCCATCCCCATCTCTGAACCTGACCCCACAATCTGGCCTCTGTGACGGGCCTCCGGTCCCCAGCTTCTGCTGCCCAGTGTCCTCACTGGAGGCCCAGCCCTCCGTGCCTCTGGGGTGGGCTGTCCAGTCCTCCCTGGACACACGCGCGGCCCTCTGCCCCTTGGGCTCTGAGTCAGGAGTGGATGCATGAGACCGGTCCCACCAAGAGCCTAAAGCCTCCTGCTGACTTGACTGCCCCCGAAATGGGCTGCCCTCCTGGAGGGGGAGACTGTGTCCGAGAAGGTTCTAGACCCAGGGTCCACTCCTGCCCTACACTACCCTGCTTCTGCAGGCAGGACCTGGAGAGGAGGAGATGGAGGAGCAGGCCCCGCTTGGGCTCAGACTTGGCCTGAGGGGGCGTCTGAGCCCCCAACGTGCTGTGGACCCTGACAAACGCAGGCGGCGACGCTGAGTTCTCTAGCAACTCCCTGAGGGGGAGCCTGGGCCTTCTGCACGCCCCCTGACCTCAGAGCAGTGCTCCGTGGGTGCAGAGGACCAGCGCGTGGCATGCAGGTCCACCCAGTCATGGCCACCCTCCCTGTCGCTGGCCCTGCATCTTCTCCACGGGGCCCTCGGCCATCCCGAACCCTCAGCTCAGCACTGGGAAGGACCTAAGAGATGTACAACCCAACCCCCTTTTATTTAATTTTTTTGTGGCACTGGGGATTGGACCCAGGCTTGTTTTACCTGTGAGATACACCCCCCACACTCTATTTTATTTTATTTTTATTTTGAAACAAGGGCTCACTAAGTTGCTGAGGGTCTCATTAAGTTGCTGAGACTGGCCTTGAACCTGCAATCCTCCCGTCTCAGCCTCCCAAGTACTGGGATTATAGGCGTGTGCCACCACGCCCAGCTCCAAGTCTTCTCTCTTATGGAGGAGGAAGCCGAGGCCCAGAGCTGACACCATGTGCCCAGTCCTCCCGAGACCCATCTGGCCTCAGAGTGAACGTCCCCTGTGACCCAAACACCAACCCCTCCCGGGCTGTTACTCACAGTAAAGGATTTCGTAGTCCCCGGAGTTGGACACCAGGTACTGTGAGTCCGCAGACCAGTCCAGGTGGGTGATGAAGCTGGAGTGGCCCTGGGGGAGGAACGTCGCATGAGTCTCGCTCGTCCCTGCCCAGCACTGCGCCCACGCACTGAAGCACCCACAGGTGTGGGGAGGCGCAAGTACTTACCGAGCACTTGCCCACTCGAGCGTACCTCCTGCCGTTCTCGCTGACCCCGTAGATGTAGATGCAGTTGTCGTGAGAGCCTATCGCTAGGAAATTTCCATCTGCAGAAACAGACGCATTACATGCAGATCTTAAAAACAAGAACTTTATTCATTACAAGAGGCAACGCTAGCTGCCACCACAGGTTGAGACAAAAAAAAAAAAAAAAAGATCAATGAATTGTTTCAGAGAGAACTTTGCTTTTCGTTTGGGGGTAAGGTACTAGGGATTGAACCCAGGGCCTTCTACCTCCAGCCACACCCCCGCCCTATTTCATTTTTATTTTGAAACTGGAGCTTGCTAAATTGCTTCGGGTCTCACTAAATTGCTGAGTCTAGCCTTGAACCTGTTATCCTCCTGTCTCAGCCTCCCAAGTACTGGGATTACAGATGTGCACCACCACGCCCAGCTAAACTTTGCTTTTGAATGAGTCCTAAACCAGTTCTGAAGCTGTCTTTTTGAAAAGTATGCACCTGACTGTATTCAAAGTCTGGCAACAATTTACAAACTCATTTTTGTCGACTTAAGTACAGTTCCGTAAGATCTACGGCAGGCCTCCCTGGCATTCCTGTCCCAGTCCCGCAGAGCGGAGACTGGGAAGCCCGGGCAGCCAGCCAGGGACACTCCTGCCGAAACACAAAGGAAGGAGCTCGCTGGGTGAGAGCAGAGCCTGGCTTCTGGCTGGCAAACGAGCACGCCAAGCGCCACGCTGGGGGCGCGCATGGTGGCGCAGGACACACGGGAAGCAGGCAGGGGCAGAAGAAGGGCACAGGAAGCGAGGTCAGCGGTGGCGACCAGGAGCCAGGCAGACGCCAGTGATGACAAAAGAATCTGGGGCCTCTCCACCCTAGCTGGCTGCAGGTGCGTCCTGCTCCCGACTCATCAGCTCCATCCTACGGATCGCAGCATCTGCAAGCGTCTCGCCGTCACTGGCCCGTCCCAGTGCTTCAGAGAGGCTTTCGCCCCGCCCTGTCCCGAGCGCTTCTTACACAGAAGGGATCCAGCAGGAAGTAGTGCGGCCCGGTGCCTGGCATTTTAGAAAGACCAAGGCTGCCTGAGCAAACCAGGAACCCCGAAAGAATGGGAGAAGCTGCAAACGCCCCACGCTGCTGCTGCTGCTGCGGATGGAGAAGGCTGTGGGGAGGGGGTGGGGGGCGCGTCAGGGAAGAACCAACTGTCCCCCCACCTCTGTGACAAACCCGCACTGCTCATAATCAGTTTTTAATGATAATAACCACGAATTTCCGTAAGTCGGCATGAATTGAGTGCCTGCTCAGGCCCAGGTACAATCTAAGCTCTTCCTGTGTTCACTGCGACCTCCGTATGAGGTAGGTGTTTGTCAACCCCATTTTTCAGGGGTGGGAACTGATGCTCAGCTGGCAAAGTCACATGCCCACCATCGCGCAGGTTTCCAGAAGCTGGCACTGGAACCCGGGTGGTCTGTCTGGGCCTGAGCAGTTCGTCAGTAAGTTCCCCGGCTCCTGTGACACAGCTCAGGGTACTGGGCAGCTGGAAGTCTGGGGCCTGGGGGTCAGGGTGGGGGGCTGCGCCCTCATAGGCCAAGTGGTCTCAAGTGGCTTCCCTACCATTCGTTACCTCTAGAGTGACGAGGCCTCTTTCCTTGGGGAACAAACTAACAGGTTCATTTGTTTTGTTTTGTTTTTTTTGGTACTGGGTACTGAACGCAGGGGCCCTCTACCTCTGAGAACACTTCCAGTCCTATTTTCTATTTTCTAAATTGAAACAGGATCTCACTAAGCTATTGTAAGCTGCTGGTCTCGAATCTGAGATTCTCCTGTCCTGCCTCCCAAGTACTAGAATTAGAGGCATGCACCACCATGCCCGGCCATGATCAGTTAATTCTTTAAAGAAAAAAGTCAGAGCACCACCCCTGCCTTTAAAAATCAATTTCAAGGTATAACTCACACGCAGTAAAATCTACACGTTGTAGGTGCACAGTTCAGAGTTCTGACAAACTTACCCGTGTACCCACCATCCCCACATTTATTTTTGAAGATGAAGGAAAAAGGTTAACAATCTCCCTTGGCAAACCATTTCTACCTCTCATGGTCCTAGTTCCCATCGGCAGTCTTGGTGTAGCAGTTTGCTGCTGACCTGGGAATCCTCTCTGCAGAGGGAAGCTTGGCAGGTCACCCCCATACCCAGGCCTCTGCAGAGGTGCAGAGGGGCTCGCAGTCCCAGGAGCCCTTTGTCTTCCTTCGCACAACTCTGTCCACCCCGTCTCCTCCCACGCCCAGCCCGCCTCACTTCCTGTGGTGGTGGTTGTGAAAACGTGGGCAGCCCCTAGAGAAATGGAGGCAGAAGCAGGAACGGTCCCTTCGTTGGAAGAGACGCTTCCAGGCACGGAAGCCCTCCAGCACTCAAGATGACTCCCGGGTGACCTGCACTTTCCACCACAGCTGCCCAGGGGCCCGGGGTCAAGTTTATACCCAGCTCTTTACCCACACTCGCTCATCTTGTGATGACTTGACTCACTGATTTTTCTATGTTATGGGGTGTGTCAGCTTTCTGTTGCTGTGACAAGTTGCCTGAGATAAACAACTTAAAAGCAGGAAGGACTTATTTCAGTTCATGAGTCCAGAGGTTGCTCAGCCTCGAGGCTTTGGGCGGTGGGAGGCAGCTCGTCACGGTGAGGACCGTGTGGTGGAGCAAAGCCGCTCACCTCTCGGCACCCAGGAAGCAATGAGAGAGGGGAAGGAGCTGGGTCCCAGAGTCCCCTCGAGGGCGCACCCCTTGTGATCTGTGACCTAGCTTCCTTCCACCACTTCCAATAGCCCCTTAGCTGGGCCCAAGCCTTTGACTCATGGGCCCTTGGGGGACACGTACGGTCCACATTGTAACAGACGTGAGAAGCTGGCGGGTACCCAGGGGAAACCACGCCTGAAATGATGAATGTGGCTCTTTTCTGGGCTAACTATATTTGCTCTGATCCTCTGGCAGGAGGCACTGCTAAGCTGGGCTGTTTGATAGGCTGTGTGTATCAAACATTTTTGACTTAGGATATTTTCAAGTTGTGATGGGTTTATTAGTACACAATCCCATCTGTCATACGCCAAATGTCTGCCTACTCAATAACAAGGAATCAGGGTTAGTCAATACCAGAGCCCAAGGCTGGATGCCTAGGCACTGCCTACCTCTCGGGGCTGACCCGCGCCTTCTCCTCCCATCCCTAGTGGTCTCCCCCAAACTCTCCAAGCCTCGCTCCCCAGCGCTCTTGACTAGGGAATTCCTAAGCTTACTCCACCGAAACAGGCTGCTATTTGGTCCAAAATGAAAACTGGCTGGAGAACCTGCAGGATCAGTGTCCAGTCCCTGGGAGGGAGGTGACAGTTGTTTTTTCAGACTGAGGCTGGGGACTTCCACAATGATCTTACCACTAGTCTCCTGCTGAGATGGGGACACCGGCTCTGCAACCTGAGCAGGGGTGGCGGTGGCACAGGCGGGAAGGACGCAGACCTGTGGGCCAGGTGACCTCCAGGGTAAGAGGTGGGGCGCAGGTGAGCACAGCATGGGTCTCCAGGGCTGCGCACCCCCTGCTGTCACACTGGCATCGGCACTTGGGGGTGAGGCCAGTGCATCTGCCCGGTCACCAGCCCAGGGTATGGGACAAGAGGCAGGGGCGGGGTCGCAGCAGGTCTTGGACCCAGGCCGAAGAGGTGGGTTTGATGCTGGAAGAGACACACGTGAGCACTAGACTCGGACTCCAGCGGCAAACACTGAAGAAACGCCTGTCTCAAACAGGGATGAGGTCAGGCTACAGAACAGGGATGCGCGATGCAGGACCGGCCACGTGACCCGGTCTGATCTTCTGGTTCACCTCCACGTTTAGAGCTTTAGCCCAGTTTCAGAGGGTTGAAACTAGAACAGGCAGACTAGGCATGTGCAGCCGGCTTAACGCACATGAAATGACCTTCCTCTTTCTGTTCTTTAAACAGTATCAAAATTTAATCCAACCCAAATTCCCTGTGTCCAATCATAAAGTACCCTGTGAGGCTCCTGATACACGTGTTAAGTATGGGAATTGTCACAACTCCACTTTTCTATCTAATGAACCCACGAGGGGGCTGACATTTAGCCAACTATCACAGATGGTGACGGCCCCAGAGTAATTCACATAATAGTAGCCTATTAGCTTACGACCCTCTTATGTAAAATACCTCATAAATGAAAAACGGTTGATAAAACGTGACTGAAATGGACATTAGATGGAAATCCTTGCAGTTCGTGGTTCTTGGGGTGCCAAAGACACCCACCCACTTCAGGTGGTTCTCATACACACCGGCTCCAGGTCTGCACCTGTAATTCTGGGGCTGTCCTTCTGAACCTCCTTCTCCAACCAAAGATGAGACACAGATTAACAACCGAAACCTGACCTCTCTACAGCGCTCAGGAAACAAAGAAATTATTGGAGGGACTTCGTTCTCAATCCTGCCGCTCACGTTTCGACTGTCTGGTTTAACTTTACGAACAAGGTAAGTCTCAGGCTCCAGCCCCGAACACCCAGCGTCAGCCCTGAGGAGGATTTGTGGGGCAGCAGCCCCTCCCGCATCCTGGGGCAGCGCAGCCTGCAACGGGCTCCGCCTCCACCATCAGCACAATATCCAGAACTTTCCAGAGGAGGAGGGAAGGAGAAAAAGCCCTTGCACTTGAAGGATGGCTTCTTTTCTGAGCATCTCAGGGGGTTGCCCAGGGGACGGGCTCTGGGTCTAAACTGGGACTTGGGTGGCGGGTCCCTGGAATTCCGGGGTGAAGGCCTGGGTGCTTGAGCACTGTGTCCCTGAGCATTCTCACCACCGCGGTGCAGAGGACCTGACAACCACGACTCAGAGGAAGGGAGGTTCACTTGCTCCTGCTCCTGGGGGTTCAGAGTCATGGTCCATTTGGTGGCCGGCTTCTGCCCGGCTTCACTTCCTCAGGGTATGATGGCAGGAGGTAGAGAGCGCAAGGAGAGGGGGTGAGGGACACATACAGCACCCGGGGACCCACCTCCAGCCATGACCGGCCTTCGGGGCTCCTCCCCAGCCACCAACAGATTCGAACCTGTGATCCTCCTGTCTCAGTCTTTACACGTACTGGATTACATGCATGTGCCACCACGCCTGGCCTTACTTAGGTGAGAAATTGGAACTTTGTTCAGGCCAAGGAAAGAGCATCTGAAGGGGTGCTTCCTGCAGGGTTCTCTGGAGAACGTGGTCCCACCTGAGGTGGAGATGACACTGTCAATCAGCTGACAGAACAAAAGGTTCCCATGCGGCAGGAGCAGCTCAGAGTCAGTGGGTCAAGTATTTCCAAGGACCCAAACCTGCTAAGGCACAGCCAAGTGTCGTGCATATCGCAGAAAAATAGTGTCCTCACATATAAGCACGCAGTGAAAAGGCTTAGCCGTGAGCATTTCTAGCACCTGCACTGTGAACTAGGAACACTTGGAGAAACGACTCAGATAGGCCTGAGGCAAAAAATGCACAAGATGACCACTGAACAACACGCCAGGCCAGAGAACAAGTACCAAAGGCCACCCAGGTCACGCCTAAAGGACCCAGGAACCACCTGGAGGAACTCCCACTAGCCAGTGATGGGTGCGTTGTTCCACCTGTTGTAACTCTCCCAGTCTGAAACCACAAATATACTTGAGTTCATAAAGGTACCCACACTGCCACCTCTGACTGGTCACTGCTAGAAGATGCAATGGGAGCACTCTTGATCTCGGAAACTGGAAAATCAGGTGAGAGAAATCAAGCATTTATCTTGACTTTCCTATTTGAACTCTACCACTGGGAGAGGGAAGTTTCTTTGTATTGAACCACTATGTCTAATAAAAGGAGGAAAAAAGCTAAAGTTTGAAAATCAACAGTTTGTAACACCTTATGGATATAAGTCCTGTTCACTGATAATTGCTAATATCATAGAAAGAGACAAACCCATTATGTGCCTCCTGTAGGAAAAACACACTGATATACACAGCTCCTGAATCCTGAAATGATTACACTTTGGATTAAAAAAGTAAATAAATAAATAAGAAACCAAAACAAAAGGCCCACTTTATAGTCAACACAGGGGATGGAGGAACATGTTTAGCACTACCACAGGGATGCAGTCAGCAGATCCTGGGGTAAAAATGCTGCAGGAAGAATGAGACAGTTTCTTCAGCAACTTGACTGCAAGAGCAGGTCCTGGGGACCGTGGCTTCACAGAGGTGGTGAAAGCAGGTCACTCACTGTGACACCCTGGACGGAAGGGACAGTCACTAGAGTGGCTCAAGGGCTCTACCAGCTTTTGTGCTCTTGTAACACACACACACACACACACACACACACACACACACACACACACAATGTGAACAGATTTCACCAAGATCTATGAGTGATGACTAGGCACATGGAGAGATGCTCAGATCAAGAGTCATTAGGGAAACGCCAATCAGAACCACAACGAGGCACACCCCTCCACAAATGGCTACGGTAAAGAAGAGAGGGTAACAGGTATGGGTGAGGCTGTGGACACAGAACTCTCACACAGTGCTGGGGCTCCGGAGTGCAGATCAGCACAGCCACCTTGGAAAACAGTCTGGCACTTCATAATGTGATAAATATAAGTTTACCGTACAGCCCACCAATTCTCCTCCTAGGAATTTACCTAAGGAAAATGGAACTATATGTCTGCAAAAAAACATAGATCTGTGAATGCTCACAGATTATTCATAAAAGCCAAAACCTAGGAACAATCCAAATGTCCATTAATTGATAAAGAAACAAAATGTGATACATCCATAAAATGAAATGTTATCCATCAAGTAGAAGGAATTAGCTATGGATACACACGCGATTACAGAGATTAATGTCAAGAACACGATTCTAAGGGAAAGAAGCCAGATGTAACAGGCTATATATTATATGATATATATATAATCCACTTAAATGATATGCTCATAAAGGCAATTTATATGGAAGAGACATCAGTGGTTCTCCTGAACTGCTAATGAGCACAGGAGGGTGGAAAGGGTTTTGTATTTTTGGTTTGGTTTTGTTTTTCGGTACTAAGGATTGAACTTGGGGCATTCTACCTCTGAGCTATACCCAAGCCCTACAGCCCTATTTCATTTTATTTTTTTATTTTGAAAACAGGGTCTCACTAAGTTGTTTGGGGCTGGCTTCTACCCTGTGATCCTCCTGACTTAGCCTTCCAAGTGCTTCCACCACGCCTGACTGGAAAAGTTTTAAAACTAGATTGTGGCGATGGCTTCCTAACTCTACAAACTTACTAAGAACCACTGAATCATACACCTACAATAAATAAATAATGGTATGTAAATTATAACTCCTCAATAAAGCTATTAAAACAGTCCTCATCTTTTGGAGATATGTACAATCACAGTAACAGAAAACCACAGGCGTCTGTGGGGCGGGTGGAGGCAGGAGACTGGCCCGTGGTGATCGCTGTTGAAGCTGGGTGATAGGGCTCTTTATGCTCTTCTCTTGGTTTAAAGTTTCCCACAATAAAAAGATAGAAAAAAGCCCACAAGCTTGGTGATCCAAAGGAGTGAACAGAGCCCCTAAATCACAACTGCATGCACATATACGTCACGCTTCACTCTGGGGAAGGCTGTGACACCCTTTCTTTAACGACATCTACACAGAATCGCACAGTCTGCTGGAATCTCGAGGGGCAAGCAGCTCCTGTTCTGACCTGGCGAGTAGCGCATCACAGACAGCTGCTCGTTTCCATCCGTGTGAACGGTGACCAGGTCTTTCGTTTCCGTGTCAAACACAAACCACCTGTCATGAACACGAGAAAAAGCAAAGGAAGCTGTTTAGTGAGGAAGCAAAATAAGACTATTACAATAACCGAAGACATCAGTAACTATTAATCATAAAGGCTGGATAAACACTCTTGGGTTTGCTTAGCAAGACAGCTTACTCCCAGCTTTTATTTAAAAAGAATTTCCTCTATCAAACATTTCCTAAAGAAAAGAACAGCACACTGACTACGTTGGGAGCTCTTCAGTTCTCAGCACTGTGGCCTGAATACAAGAAGGCAGTTATACAAGGAGAGAAAGCCCAGGGCAGGGAGATGGCTGCCATGGAAGGCCTGGGCCGGGGGTCAGAGAACAGCCAAGGACCACCTGCATGAGCTCACCCAGAGCCCCGACCCGGGCGCGGCAGGCGGGCCCAGGCGGAGGGCTGGGACAGTTCAGGGCAGGGATGCTCTAGACCTGGAAATGCTAGCCAGAGGCCGACAGCTGGGTGAAAGGACAGACTGCATGGTAGAGGAGAGGGCGGGCCTTAACTCTGACCTCTCTGGGCCCAGCTTCTAAATGCATCATGGGGATTAGAGTCCAGTTCTCCTTGCAGGCACAGTGTCAAACTATGATGGCAACTGAGGTGCTTGGTATCTTCTGATAAGGACACAAATCACTCCCAATTTGTTCCAAGTTGGGGAGGAGACAACTCTCAGTAGGTGGGACCCTGGTGTCTCTGGAAATGAACAGGAATGTGGTCTCCCTGCCACTGCAGTTCAAACCTAGATGACACACACCCCGTCCACCTGTCTGCAGAAGTAGAGTTCCCAACTTCCTGCCTTCGACTCGGGCGCCAGCCATCATACTCGGCAGGCCTTCCTGAATCGTAGATGCTGCTCCTCAGCTCGGACTTCCTGCATCTTGAACAACCATTTAGCTTTATTGTGCTATTTAAGCTCAACAGAGGCGGGAATGTAACAGACTGGGCTGACCGGGACATGCTTTTAAAAAGCCCTTGCAAATGGACAGCACCAAGAGACGCTGGCTCTGGACCAGCAACTCGGGAGGCAGAGACAGAGGGTAGGCCTGGGCCACGGGTGCCACTCTTTGACCCCTGGGTCACTGTCTAGGTTTCCGTGCAATCAGCAGGAAGATGATGATGATGACTGTCTGGTGGCTGCCCACTGGACGGTCCTCCGAGGGTGCAGCCTTCAAAGCATCAGCTGTCTCAAAACAACGTAAGCTGTGTGTGTGTGTGCGTGTGTGTGTGCGTGTGGCTATGCAAACATCTTGAAGGACGCTGTCGGATACATGAAGTCTGACTTTTTTTTTTTTTTTTTTGTGGTACTGCGGATTGAACTCAGGTCATTCTCCTCTGAGCTACACGTAACCCAGCACTTTTTATTTCGAAACAGGTCCCGCTAAGCTGCTGAGGGCCTTGCTAAGCTGCTGCGGCTGTCCTTGAGCCTGCAATCCTCCTGTCTCAGCCTCCCAAGTACTGGGATCACAGGCATGCGCCACCATGCTTAGATGGAGTCCAACTCTTAAAGACACTGCTGCTCATGGTTTATGAATAGTTACTGTTTCTTTATATATACTCTACAGTCGTAACAACGGAGTCTAAGTGGTACACTTTTTAGAGAAAAGATGGCTGGAAACAACCAAAAACATTTAAACAAGATTATGGTAAATGAATATGAGACTATGGTGAATGACTATAAGACTATGGTAAATGAATATAACCTCATCCAGGTTTCATAGTTTCAGTTACCCATGGTCAACTGAAACTATCAAATGGAAAATTCCAGAAATTGACGATTCCTATGTTTCAGGTGTGTGCCTTCTGAGTGCATCATCCACCTGGCTTCCTCGCTCCAGGTGGGTTCCGTGTCACCTCAGGCCATTGCAGCAGGCAGGGGGAGCCAATATAATCAGATGTTTTCAGAGGGACACGGTCACACCACTTTTTGTTGTAATTGTTCCATTTTGTCATTAGTTATTGCTGGCTATCGCTTACTGTGCCTGATTTATAACAGTGGAGCACACCTGACATCCCAGCACCTGGGAGGCTGAAACAGTAAGATTGTAGATTTGAAGCCAGTCCCTGTACTTTAGGGAGACCCTGTTTCAAAAATTAAAAAAAACCAAAGGGCTAGGGGGTATGGCTCTGAGTTAGAATGTTCCTGGGTTAAATCTCCAGTACCTCAAACAACAAAACGAAAACTATCATAGGTACGCACACACAGGAGAAAGCACGATGTATTTAGGGCGGGGTGCTATCTGCAGTTTTGGGTACCTGTGGGGGTCTTGGAAGGAAGCCCCTGAGGACAAGAGGGGACAGCTGTGCTGTGGCAAAGGCATGAAAGTACAATCAGAAGCAGTTTTTGTTGCTGTTTTGTGGTGATGGGGATGGAACGCTGGGCTGCGCACATGCTAGCAACACCCTCAGCCCTTGACAATGATAAGGGCAGCTCTAACACCTGTCAGGAACCCAGGCGGATGCTCTGTCGTCAGTGCAACACAGCCAGGCAGGCGATGTTGCCATAATTTATAGAAAAAGAGAGTTTATTGACCGGCTCAAACACATACACGCTCTTGCTGCGTGTCCAAGCTGGGGTGTGAATGCATGCCTGCCGCCTGGCACGTCAGGGGCACTTGGGAGGCAAGCAGCAGCTGGATCTGAACCTGGGCACCTTCTAAAACTTTGAAAGGACAGCTAGGAAAAGCAGTTTTAAGTTCTCTGCACTTTGGGATGCTTTCTCACCCAACTCCAAAATGGAGGCTCCTCTCAGGCTCAAGAGGAGGCCGCGTGGAGGCTCCACGGAGCCTCTGAAATTGGAGGCAGATATGGGGTGGGCCCTGGGGCACTTGGAGAAGGAGTGCCTTTATGGGAGTGAGGATCCACAGCTTTCCAAAGAGATTCTCCAGGTTCAAAATGAGAAGGACCACTTCTTCAGTTTTGACTTATTATTATTATTTTTTTGGTACTGGGGATCCCACCCAGGGGCATTTTATCTCTAAGCCACACCTCAGACCTTTTAAAACTATTTTATTTTGAAACAGTCTCACAAAGTTCCTGAGGGTCTCTCTAAGTTGCTAAGGCTGGCCTCTAACTTTCAATCCTGTCTCAGCCTCCAAAGTACTGGGATTTTGGGTGTGCACCACCGCACCTGGTGAATTTTGACCTAATTCTTGGAAGCCACTGGAAGCTAAGAAGACACAGTCGAGAGCTGACCCATGCCCGTCCCTGGGGAAACACAGCGCATGAGCTCTTCTCCACAGCTCTGAAAGCACAGGTGTGCTGGGGCGTGCTTACCTCCCAGTCAGTGTTCCAACGGCAACCACAGACCCTGAAGGATGAAAACCAGAAGACTGAGCTGGATCCTAAAACATTTTAAAGGAAGTGTGAATTGATGGCCAGATACGACACCGCAGCATAACAACACCGCACGCCTCCACCTCCTCGGCTCTACCTGACATCTCTCCTCCCCAGAGAGGGAAATGTTTCCCCGATTGGATGCATGGCATGTTTTGATAATACTAACTTTTTATCTCCTCTGAGTTTTTTTCTTTCTTTCTTTTTTTTTTTTTTTTGCGGTACTGGGGATTGAACTCAGGGGCATTCTACCTCTGAGCTACATCCCCAGCCCTATTTTTTATTCTTTATTTTGAAACAGGGTCTCACTAAGTTGCGGAGTGCCTCACTAGGTAGCTGAGGCTGGCCTCGAACCCGGATCCTCCGGTCTCAGCCTCCCGAATGCTGGGATTACAAGCGTGTGCCACCACGCCTGGCGAGTTTTTCTCTTTTTGTCTCATATCCTTCCACATTTACAGTAATCAGACGAGAGACAAGCAGGCGAATGCTCTTTCCCCCAGCGTGGTTTGTCTGCCCAGCCCCTGGGCTGCCCCTGTGCGGACGGGTCAGCTCCTCAAACACTGGGCTCCACCTGTCTGGAGCATTGGGGGCGGGAGTGGGAACGGCAAACGTGGAGAGGCTACGGCGTAATCCAAACACACGAGAGCCCACGAAGAAACCAGCTGCTGAGTCTACCGTCAACGCCGTTTCATCGGAGGGAGGCTCCCTTCAAGTTTTACTATTTATTATTTATTTATTTAGGTACTGGGGATGGAACTCATGGGGCATTCTACCTCCAAGCTACACGCCCTAGTCTCATTTTTTAATCTTTATTTTGAAACAGGGTCTCACTAAGTTGCAGAGGGCTTCACTAAGTAGCTGAGGCTGGCTGCAAACCCAGATCCTCCTGTCTCAGCCTCCCAAGTACTGGGATTACAAGTGTGTGCCACCACGACTGGCTGGTTTTACCATTCATAAAGCACTTTTTCTTGTGGTACTGGGGATTGAACCCAGAGGAGGTTTCTACCGCCAAGCTATACCCACAGACCTATTTCTTATTTTGAAACAGGGTCTTTCTAGGTTGCTGAAAGTCTTACTACATTGCTGAGGCTGTCCTCAAACCCGTAATCCTCCTGTCTCAGCCTCCCAAGTACTGGGATCACAAGTGTGTGCCACCATGCTTCTCATGAAGCACTTTTGTAGACACAGTTAAGCTGAGTTTCATAACAATTTGGAGATGAGGATCCTGGGGTACAGAGAGGATCCTGTTCAGTCACACGGCTGGTGGCAGAGGAGCTGAGACTTACTGCAGGTCTCTGCCCCCCCGCACAGGCCAGGCTGAGTGCTGAAGAGCCTGGTGAAGGGGCAGGGAGGTGCAGTGACTGTCACTTCTTCCAGAAAGCTGCCCTACTCGGCCCTCCCTGACGCCCTGTAGTGACAGCACCGGCCCCTCGGGGTCTCCCACCTCTGTGCTCAGCCAGTGACCAGCACCTTCCCTGAAAGTAGAGGGAAGGAGAGCTGCCACCAGACCCTGCGCTGGGAAGTGCCTGCAACTCTGCAGGGAGGGGAGCACGATGCGGGCTCTGCACACGGGCTGTACATGTCCTTAAGAGCGCAAGCGACACAGGAGGTGCCTCTGACTCACCGCAGGCTGACGCTGAGGACAGGGCCTGTGCGTGGCCTGCGGAGGAGCCGCTGTAGGTGCTGGCTCTGCCTTGTATTTAGTGACCTGGGCAAGTTAGCTAACTTAGTTCTAAGCCTCTGTTTCCTGAAGAGTAAAATCAGAGCAAAAAAAAAAAAAACTCCTTTAAGCCGCAAGGCAGCTGCCAGGATAGAGGGCGGTCCACACTGAACGTGTGGCAGGCAGACAGCCAGTGCCCGAGAATTCACGCCCACCTCAGATGCAGGAAAAGGCGCTTCAACGCTCTGACACACAATGCGTGCACCTTTCACAAAGGTCACAGAGATGCTGACTTTAAAACTGACGTCTGATTTTTACCATCAAAATAAAAATGTAGAGGTATGTTTTCAGTGCCGCAGGTAAATTCTCATCCAAAAGTTACACCATAAATAAAATGCAGCCCATAACAGGTATTTCTCAGCACCCAGGCCGGTTATGAGACTGCATTCAAGAACCCCAGAGACCAACTGGGGAAGGGCAATTCACCGGTGAAAAATTCAACAGTAAACCTTAGAACTACGTGGATGAGACCACTCGCGGCAATGTAAAAAGCAACACAATTCTAAAAATAATCAAATGACACTGGCTTTGGGGGCAATTTCTATCAGTATTAATTTCATGCAGAAAAATACATGAACATGTTCCAAGTAATTTTCTACAGAAGAAACAGAAGTGCATCGTGCATATTTACCTCTATGATTTTGTCCCAGACAGGCCGATGCCCCACGGCGTCCCAGAGAGTGGCGTGTTTGTCATGCCCACAGGTCAGGAACTGGGGTTTGGAGGCATGGATGGCCAGGCCCCACAGCTCATCAGTGTGGCCCTGCAGAGAATCGAGACACGGAGCTGTCTGAGACCCCGCAGGCGACACCGGGAGCCCTCGGAGACAACCAGCCAGCGCGCCTGACCCTCGCCGTGGCCCTGCTGCTCTCTGTTCCTAGCTAAAATCATGAAAGTGACTTCGACTTTGAAGGGAGAAAGGTCATCTTAGCACAAAGCAGGATCGACTACCTCCTGTGCCTGCGTAGATCCCCATTTAATGCAGAATAGTGTGCAGGCCGCTGAGCTGGACCACACCTGAGTGGTAGGTGCATAGCGTGTGTGCATGCTGCTGAGTTGGACCACACCTGCGTGATAGGTGCATAGAGTGTGTGCAGGCCGCTGAGCTGGACCACACCTGCGTGATAGGTGCATAGCGTGTGTGCAGGCCGCTGAGCTGGACCACACC
>PVLC010020368.1:0-29356 GCA_004027655.1 Graphiurus murinus | reverse complement strand
TCAAAGTCAATCACTAAACTGACCAGGAGATAGGGGGAGGGTGGGTGGGAATTGGGGAAGGGTTAATGAGAAATATGTGCATGGATGTCTTTACCTGTACTAGTTTGTACCCAACAAAAATGTGTAATTAACCCTGTTGTACCCAAGAAATGTATAAAATTCCATGCTAAAAAATTAAAAAAAAATAAATTAAAAAAAATAATAATAAAAAATAAAAAATAAATAATAAAATGAATTCCTGTAGAAAGAAAAGTTTTTTTTATGCCTGAGATTTTTTATAAGAAAAGCAGGAAAATAATTTTCCTCAGGGCAGCCCAGTAATATAATAAAAAATTATCTTTTTTTTTTTTTTTTTTTTTTTTTTTGCGGTACTGGGGATTGAACTCAGGGGCATTCTACCTCAGAGCTACACACCCAGCCCTATTTTTTTATTCTTTATTTTGAAACCGAGTCTCACTAAGTTGCAGAGTGCCTCACTAGGTAGCTGAGGCTGGCCGCGAACCCGAATCCTCCGGTCTCAGCCTCCCGAATGCTGGGATTACAAGCGTGCGCCACCATGCCCGGCTATAAAAAATTATCTTACAAACAAAAAGCAGCCTGTATGATGCTTGAGCAAAAATAAAGAGTAACATATTGAGAGTGTGGTGTGTGTGTGTGTGTGTGTGTGTGTGTGTGGTTTATGTGTATTCGCAAGCAAATGTGTAACATAAAAAAATAGAGATGCAAAAAATATCAGAGATTTTTGTAAATCTCTGATAATTTTTGCATCTCTGTACATTTCTAAATTTTTGTAAATTGTGAAATCACATTTACATAAGACTCACAACTGATTCAAGAATTAGTGGTGATCACAAGAAAAGGAGTCATTTCTTGAATGAATAAATATAATCTTGTTAGACATTACTGGACCTTTTTTCTTTGCTAGACCAATATCTGATTTCAGATTTAAGAAGTAATTTGCATTTTTTTTTTTTTTTTTTGCGGTACTGGGGATTGAACCCAGGGGCATTCTATCTCCGAGCTATACCCCCAGCCCTATTTTTTATTCTTTATTTTGAAACCGAGTCTCACTAAGTTGCAGAGTGCCTCACTAGGTAGCTCAGGCTGGCCGCGAACCCGGATCCTCCAGTCTCAACCTCTGGAATGCTGGGATTACAAGTGTGCGCCAACACGCCCGGCTGTAATTTGCATTTGATACTGAAATAACTCCAATTTTTTTCATCTAAAAAGTATGTCATACTTTTATAAATAAATGTAGGGGAATTATTTTGCAACATCTAATATTTCTTTATGATACAACGAGTCAACAAACTGACATTTGGAAGCAAGTCCCTCAATTTGATAAGAGACAGCTTTCAAAAACCCACAGCTGACATCATACTTCATGATGAAACACTCCTTAAATTAAATGAAGAAACAAGAAAGTGATGTGAGATCCTACTACTTGTATTCAACCTTGCACTGGATATTTTAATCAGGACAATCAGGCAAGAAAAATATTTAAAATGTTTACAAATAATATTGTTTTGTTTGTAGGATATCTTATTAAATACAAATAAGAAACTATAAGAATTAATAAAAATTCAGCCAGGTTGCACAGCATGAGATCAGTACATGAAAATCAGATTATTATTTATTATGTTAAAAATTTAAAAAATCCTAAAATAAAATTAAGGAAAATATTTATAATAACATTAAGTAGAATAAAATATAAAAATAAAATAAGTTCAAAATTCTTATTCTGAATAAAACTGAATATTTTATTCTTGAAATAAATTAAATATCCATGTAAATATAAAAATATTTTCATGGATCATGAGACTTATTGTGGTTAAGATGGAACTCTATTTCAAACTGATCTCCATGTTCAATGTAATCTCTACCAAAAATCAGTGGACTATTTTTTGGAGAAATTATAAAAAGTGCATGTGTAAGTTTAAAAGCCCCAGAATAGCAATATTAGGAGATATTTCTTTCATGTATATACATTTACTTCTCTTGATGTTTGGGACATGTTTTTTTTTTTTTTTTTTGCAGTACTGGGGATTGAAACCAGGGGTATTCTACCTCCGAGCTACATCCTCAGCCCTATTTTTTATTCTTTATTTTGAAACCAAGTCTCACTAAGTTGCGGAGTGTCTCACTAGGTAGCTGAGGCTGGCCGCGAACCCGGATCCTCTGGTCTCAGCCTCCCGAATGCTGGGATTACAAGCGTGCGCCACCACGCCCGGCTAGGACATGTTATTTGTACAGAAGGATAAATCAATGGTGTGTAATAAATTGCACATTTTTACAGAAAAAAGATAAAATTTTATGCATAGTTAAATTATCAGAATGCTAATTATAATAATAAGCCAAGTTACAATTATCATCAGCATCTCTCTTTTCCATTCTTTAAGATATATTCAACAAAATTATGTAAGCCATTATTCTTCTGTCTAGCACAAAGTGTTTATTTAGTTTTGGGTTTTTTGTTTGTTTGTTTTGTTTTGCTGGCTTTGTTTATTGTTGTTGTTGTTTGCTACTTTTATTAGCTTTCTTTTCTTTTGTGTTCTCTAGTTCTTTTTTAGAAAGCCAACTTCTCTGTGGCATGCAGTAAGACTCCAAAAAGTTTGAATATGAACATTAGAAGTCCCTGCAAAAAATTGAGTTGTGCACTTATTATTTTCTATCTATGGGTTCAATTTCCTTTTCCAATTTTAAAGAAAAAAAATATATAAAATAAAACAAAAAACTAGAGTTTCCCATTCATTAAGCCACCTTCTGAAGAAGACCAAAACCTTGGGAAGGACAGCCTCAGCAATGTAGTGAGACCCTGTTTCAAAACATATTTTTTTTTTAAATGGACTAGAATGGAGCTCAGAGGAATAATGCCCATGAGTTCCATATCCCGTTTTCAAAAGAAAAAATCAAATAACAACGACAAAATAAAAACAGCATATACCATCACAAGCAAGAGGAAAGAAGTGTGTTGGGAGAATGTAAATTGAAGTGAGTCTCTCTGTCCTGCTAATCCTCTTAAAAATCACACTTTTCTTTCTTTCTTTTTTTCACTATGGTGCTGCATTTAGATGTCAGGTTTTCAGTGACAGTAACAGTCAATGTAATCTAGGAGAGCCAACTGAAGAAGAGCAGCCGCAGCAAAATAACTATTTTGTTTCCTGACTTCTTTTTTTTAATTGAATTTTTATTGGTGCATTATAATCATACATCTTGATGAATTTCAGGGCGATAAAGGTCTCCATGCACACAGCGCTCGGTGAACCCTCCCCCAGTTTTCATCCCTCCCCACCTTCCCCTGCTGAACAGAGTGATTGGCTTTGATAAGTTTGTGTATGTACATTAGGTCTATTGAAGTGTTCCCCTCTTCACGTCTTCCCCAATTCAGTCTCTCTCAGTAGGTTCCCTCTTTCACTTAACTAAGGTTTGTCCTTACTTCTTTGGAGTCCTTCCTGTATTCCAATTTATCTTAGCTTCCACATATGAGGGAAAAATCCAACTTTTCACTATTTGTGACTGACTAACCTCATTTAGCACAGTATTTTTCAGTTTCATCCATTTCTCTGCAAATGAGAAAATTTTGTTCTTTATGGCTGAGTAGAATTCCATTGTGTGTATATTCCATAATTTTGTAACCCCATTCATCTGTTGATGGACATCTCAGCTGGTTCTATAGTTACACAATTATGAATTGTGAAGCTATAAACATAGATGTGCATGCATTACTATAGCAGTCTGGTTTCAATTATTTTGATTAGATATCCAGGTGTGGTATATCTGGGTCATATGGTAGGTTCATTCCCTTTCTTCTTGAGGACAATCCATACTACTTTCTCAACTGGTTTCACTAGTTTACAAGCACATCAATAGTATATCAGATTTCCTACTTCTCTACATCTTCACCAGCATTTATTAACTTTAAAATGACAGAAGCTATAAGCAATTTCTAGACCATTAAGGTAAGTATAATATTAATAGAGTATTTGTAATTTCAATTTGACTAAACTCTATTGTTCCTTTAGTTTTAGTTTCTAAATTTTTTTAGGTTTATAGGATTATTATGTATGAAATCCTGCTTATATTTTTGAAAATAGATAAGCAAATAATATTTATAACATTTCTTCTATGTTTTGTTTGCATTTTTATTTCAACTGAGATAAAATGCCTGATAAATATAGAAGAAAGAAAAACCATATAACAATGTCAATACTTTCACTTCCTTAGGACTTCATATTTTGCACTTGAATTAGACAAAATTGCTGGTCAATTGCCAGGACTTAGACTCTTATGAATAGACAGTTCCCAAAACAAGGAAGAAACTTGTTTGGCAAATTGGGAGTTGAACCCAAGGGGGTTCTACCTATGAGCTACATATCAAGCCCATTTTTTTTTTCTGTTTTGAAACATAGCTTTGCTAAGTTGCTGAGGTTCTGACTAAGTTACTGACTGGCCTTAACCTATGAACCTCCTGTCTCAGCCTCCCAAGTACTAAGAGCATAGGCATGCACCACCACACACAACTAAGAATTACATCCACTTCCAATAAAAATTTTTATGTGATTGAGTTTCTTTAATGGAAATTTTATTTTAAATTCTTAAACTTGTTAAATTTAGATTTTATATATTTTTTTCTGATTTTGTTTTTATAAACAATCCTGTTTCTTTTTTTATAAATAATCCTCCCTAATGCACATGATGGACTTTCACAAACATGAATGTCAGTCACTAAACTGAACTTGAGAAGGAGAGAAGGGGAGGGAGTGGGGCAGAAATTAGGGAAGGGTTAAATGAGAGATGTGTGTATGTATGCTTTTACCAGCTTGTACCTAAGAAAGATGTATGATTACAATGCACCAATCAAAAAAAAATAAAAATAATCCTAAGGTAATGTTCAAAAAAACTATATTAAAGCTTGAACATAATACACTTATAGTTAAAAAAAAGAATAAATCAACCTACTGACAATTAAGAATAACTAAGTTCTTATAGGAATTAACCATAAGTTATAAAACATTAATCAGGGAAAACATCTACTTCCTAATAAAGTGCTAAACACAATTAAATTATCACTTGATTATTGGTAATTCTTTCTTTTGGGGAGGTCATTTGAAAGTACTAGAATATTAAAGACTCATTTCACAGGTAAATCAATGTCTTAGACAATTGAGCACCTGCAACATGGAGTCTGGGGAGGCTGCTTCACTTCCAGTTGGTCTCAAATCACAAATCACCAAGACAGAAACAAAAAGCAGAAGAGCTGCTCTGGAGGAAAGTTGTTTAATTCCATAATAGACATTCCTTTTTAAATAAAGATATTACATTTTTTAAGTTACTGCTTAGTACTGGGTGTTTCAATTGTATGATAAATTTAATTTTTAGTTTAGTTAAGATTTGTCTGAGTTGAATTTCAATATATTCTAGAAAGTTTATATATTTCAGAAAAGTTGTCTTCCAGAAGACTTTAATCAAATTAATACCATTAAAGTTGAGAAGAAATAAGAATGTATACATCATTTTATTTCTTGGCAAAGTATCTTGAGGAATAATGAATAAATCCTCAAGCAAGAGTTTAATAATATTTAAATCTTTTATAGCACTGTGAAAATTAATACAATATAATAGATTAATTAAAGAAATCTGAGTACTGAAGTTTGTCAAAAATGGAAATATATTAAAATTAACTATTTTCAGCCGGGCATGGTGGCGCACGCTTGTAATCCCAGCATTCGGGAGGCTGAGACCGGAGGATCCGGGTTCGCGGCCAGCCTCAGCTACCTAGTGAGGCAGTCCGCAACTTAGTGAGACTCGGTTTCAAAATAAAGAATAAAAAATGGGGCTGGGGGTATAGCTCGGAGGTAGAATGCCCCTGAGTTCAATCCCCAGTACCGCCAAAAACAAAAACCAAAAAATAAAATAAAATAAAATTAACTATTTTCTACATAATTGGTAACATGTATTTTTATTTTAAAAATAAACTAAATGGTTCAATAATTGTTCACATAAATTATTTAGAATTACACAGTCATAAGTTTCATTGTATTTAATTTTTTTTTTCATATGCACTACAGGTATCCAAGAATGCAAGCTGTACTTACTCAAAATGCTATTGAAATGCCTTGTTTTCTTTAAGTTTTAACGTTATTTTATGTTTTCTTTATACATTATGATTTCTAAGTCTAGTGCTAAAGATCTCTTTCCTAAATAATATTTAAGAAAATATTTGCTTTTGTGATTAAAAATGATTTAATGTTTGTATGCTTTTTAAATCTATTTTTCTTTCATGCTTTTTGAGTATGAATGTATGAAATAATAGAGAAAAAGAATAAAGTTATCTTTTATTATATTTTCAAAATAATCCTAAAGTATGTATACTTTTACCTTCCTTTTACTGATAAAATTGAAACATAAGGACTTAATGTAGTGTCAAACAAAAGCAAGGTTGCAAAGCTTTGGCTGCTTAAACCCAACATGTACCAAATAAAAAACAATGCTTTTGAATTTATTTTTTATACTTTTGCATTTAGAATATAAACTTTGAGTCTCACTGTCTTTAAATATCTAGATTATCATTATTATAGATAATTATTATTTTTATGGAATTGTAACTATTAATTGATTCAGGAGGGATGATATTACATTGATTTACTGAAAACATTTAGAGGAGTATTTTATACACTTTTCTACAATGAAACAAAACTTTAAATATCCCATTTTATTGTGTATTGTTTTTAGTTATTTGAGAAAAATCTTTTAAATTATATAGTTTAAAATATGGTCAGTAACATGCAAAATTATTTTTTTTAGGTTTAGCGAATTACTTGAATTTTCAGAACTAATTCTTCTGAACACATTTGAAGATATTTGCTTCATTATCTTCTCATTTAAATCATCTTTAGTGACACCCTGTTTAATAAGGCTTACTATGCAGGTACTGACAGTTAAAATTCTGTATTCATCACAGACATCTTTAATTTGACTAACATAATAAATCTTACTTGGGCTGATGTCGCTATCTATTAAGAAAATTAATAAGCCATCATCCTCACAAACTTGGCATTGATATTATTATTCATGAACTGTGGTATCTTTTCATATGAATATCCAATACCCGAGTTCTCAAACCAACTTTTGCTTATGACATAAAGCAAATGCATTTTCAATAACTTTGAATGAGCTTTTTAGTTTTATTAAAAATTATATTTCCATACAAAATATTTTATTTATATTAACATTAAATATTATTTTATATCATAAAATTTTTGCCATTCTATTCTTGTAGAAAAAATGTATTGCAGTTTAATAAATTTGGAAAACACTACACAAGTCACAAAAACACTACATAAATCACAAATACATGCCTTGATAAAGATTTTTTATATTTTATTGGTGTCTCATATCATAATATAGTTCAGAGTGATAATGACTTACATGCACACAGCACTTGGTGAGTTTTTCCCTAGCTCCCTCCCCACTATGCCATTCCCCATACAAAATATTGAGATTGGCATTAGTAGTCTCACATATGTACATTATACCAATGGAAGTGTTTCCTCATGGTGTCCTCTTCTCCCTCACTCCCTTGCTTCACTGGAGTTTCTCCTCCATTATCAAAAGTCCCTCTTATATTCCAATTACTCCCTAGCTTCCATATATGAGAGAAAACACAAGACCCTTCACTTTCTGTGATTGGCTAATCTCACAGAATATAATGTTCTCCAAATCTACCAATATTCTAGCAAGAGATATAATTTCGTTCTTCCTTATTGTTAAGTAGAACAAAAGACCACATTAAAAAACTCAATTGAGCCAGGCGTGGTGGTGCACGCTTGTAATCCCAGCATTCGGGAGGCTGAGACTGGAGGATCTGGGTTCCTGACCAACCTCAGCTACCTAGTGAGGCACTCCGCAACTTAGTGAGACTCGGTTTCAAAATAAAGAATAAAAAATAGGGCTTGGTGGTATAGCTCTGAGGTAGAATGCCCCTGAGTTCACTCCCCAGTACCGCAAAAAAACAAAAACAAAAAAATTCAATCAAGAAATGGGCAATTAAATTAAATAAATATTTCACAAAATAAGAAATATAAATGGCCATTACATGCATGGAAAATGTGTTCAATATAATTACCAATCAGGAAGATGCAAATTAAAACTACACTAAGATTCTATCTTATCCCAATTAGAATGACAATCATCAAGAAGTCAAACAACAATAAATGCTGGCAAGGATGTAGGGAAATAGAAACTCTTCTACACTGTTGGTGAGAGTATAAATTAGTGCAGCTACTAAGGAGATCAGTGTGGATATTCCTTAGAAAACTGGGAACGCATCCACCATGTCACTCAGCTATATTACTCCTGGGTATCTTTCCAAAGTGACTGAAATCAGAATATTAGAGCATGCATTGCATATCCATGTTTATAGCAGCACAATTTATAATAGCTAAATTATGAAACCAACACAGGTGTCCATCAATGAATGAATTACAAAGTGAGCAAAAAATCAACCGCAGCATCCAAAATTTCTCATAGTCCTCAAATCAAAGACCTTGGAAACCAGAATCTTTGCTTCACCAACAAAAAACAATTTTTATATTTATGAATGTTATTTACATACTTCAGACAATATATATTCTTTTATGACAGTTTTCACTCCATTAGTGCAAGTCTATGAGGTTCTGATGTTTCATGTAGCATATATTAAATTATAAACATTCTACTTTTTTTAATGGTGCATTGTAATCATACATCTTTGTTAGGTATAAGCTAGTAAAGGCATACATGCGCACACCACTCATTTAACCCTTTCCCAATTCCTTGCCCACTCTCTCCCCCTCCTTCCTTCTCAAGTTCAGCTTAATAATTGACTTTCATATGTTTGTGAAAGTATATAATGTGCACTAGTATGTTTTCCTCCCCCTCCCCATCACTTTCAGTTAAATGACCTTCTTTGCTCATCTACTTTTTAAACATCACAATTTACTTATCTATCCTGTTCTTGACTGTATTTGATATTGAATACCAAGTTTTGAATACCAACGTTTCTCCTTCTTTGTCTAGAGTCCTTCTGATGTCCCAATTTCTCCCTAGCTTCTGCATATTAGGATGAGCCTACAATTTTTTACTTTTTGTGACTGAATAATCTCACTTAGCATAATGTTTTCCAGTGCCATCCATTTCCCTGCAAATGATATAATTTTGTTCTTCTTTATAGCTGAGTAAAATTCCATTGTGTACATATTCCATAGTTTTGTAATCCATTCATCTGTTGATGGACATCTTGACTAGTTCTATAGTCTGGCAATTGTGAATTGTGCAGCTATAAACATAGATACACATGCATGGGTCTGATAGTTTAGTTTCCATTCTTTTGGGTAGATACTCAGAAGTGATATTGCTGGATCATATGTCACATTCTACTTTTTAAACATCACAATTTACTTATCTATCCTGTTCTTGACTGTATTTGATATTGAATACCAAGTTTTAAATTTTATCAATTAAGTCACTATAGCACATCCTTATACTCTTGTGGATCATATGTAAACATTATTTGACATGTTCCTAAGAAAAGGATGGCTGTGACATCAATTATGTTAATGTCCAAATTCAGATACTGTCAGCTCCCCAGTGTATATAAAAATATACACTGTTACTTAACCAACATCTTTGACAATGCTTAGATATATTTTGTTTTAACATTTTGCCAGATGTGTACTTGTAAGTTTTAGAGATTTTAATATGATGGTGACAATATCACTCCTCATATTAGCAAATTTTAATGACAATATATTTTCTTAGTTACAATTATAGGGAATTATCAATTTTACTAATATTCTCCCAAAAAACTTGATCTGTATTTACAGCTTTTCTCCATTATATATTTATTTTATTTATTTTCTTCTGCTCTTTTTTAAAAGTTATTTCTATTTTTCCTGATTCAATAGATTGTCATTTTCACCATCATGAGATGAAATCTTAGATCACTGTTGTTAAACTTTCTCTTTAAACTCTACCTATCTCTCTATCTACCTATATATAGAGATATAGATACATATATAGATAATGCTAATTGTGTCCATGAATACAATTTAATATTAATACATATGTGTGTGTATATATATATATATATATATATACACATATCTCAAATTATTATACTCTAAATATAACTCAAAAATAAAGCATTTACAAAAAATTGTTTTTACAGTGTCACAACTAATAAAGCTAGTTTTAAAAGAGGGGGAATTTTATTAACAAAAATGTCAACTACTGTATGCACTAACTTAAAGTTTAAACAAATAGTGAGATACACAATATAATTTATCCTACATAGACAACATTTGGGTTATAATTAATTGAAAAATCACACACAGGTACATTCTCAATAAGTCTAAAACAATTGAAATTATAAAATATTTTCTAAAATCTCATATGAATTACTTTATGTCATGAATTAATACAAATGTTACCAAACAGAAGTAAACGTAAGACCATATTATATCATTTACTTTGTCCTGTGTCTTTTAGAATCATTTATATTCACACTCTGAAATGTGTATTTTTTTTTTTAGTTAAACATCAATTCATTACATTAGCAATAACACTGAAGTACATAAATCATTCACAAACACTGTAAAAATTATTTCCCAAACAGGTTATTTTTGGTGATCGAAAAGAATCAGTAGAATTAAATAAGACAATCATAGTACTTAATGTTTATTTATTTTTTTAAAAAGAACTCATTGGTTTACTAAAGTATACCCACTGCACTAAAAGTCTATTTGTTATTGTTTAACCTTTTTGTCTTGAAAATTCACTCCATAATAGGAAATAAAAGTTCAGTAATAGCAGTTCTTTGCTAAAATTACAACAAATAATAAATAACAGTAGCAAATTACATTGAATATATTCACCTACTACATATTAAGTGATTCATACTATTAATAGATTATACTACCTTTTATGGTTTGAATGTAGGATGTTTCCTAAAAGGCTCATGTGTTGGTAATGCACTTATACTCAGAGTTGAAATAATTGAATTGGGGCTTTAATTCCATAAGTGGTTAAATCCACAGAATAGTCAATAAATTTGAAGGAATATACTGGAAATAGAGTCCAAAATTTAATCTAGATATATTATTTGAGGAATAGTCACATTTAAATATTTTCAGTATTACATGTGCAGGAAAATTTAAGAAACATTTTATTTATTATATAAATATGAAAAAAATTATCCGCCTAAATTCAGTATAAAGTATACTTGAAATATTTTTGCCATGAGCACAGAATTTTTCAGCCTGCCTATACCTACATGAACAATGCTCATCTTATTAGAATCTAGGCATAACAAATAAAATTTAAAAGACCAAATTTTAGCATTGTGATTGGTATGTCCAAAGGTGCCAAATGATACATCGTCTACTTCCTTTTACCATCTAGTTTCTCCTTTTATAATCATATGATTGGAAATATGTTTATGTTGAATATTCACAAGACTATTTTTTTACATCAGACATTCTCATGAAGTTTAGATAAAAACTACCATTTCAGTTTTTCCTTCTTAGAAGAAAAAACAAGAAGTCAAAACTTGTCAAAATAAACTTTATCTGAATTCATAACCAAATGCTAACCATAATCTGAATAATATTTATTTATTCAAAAACATAAAATCTTGAGAGTACATTAGGTTCTGTGTCATATTCTAAACTTCCTCTTCTCAAGGTTGCCATGGCCTTGAAAGCCAGCAGACTAAAATTCTCAGTAGATGTGAAGACAAGAGTCTCCGAGGCACAAGAACAGAAAACACGGCATAAAGCTTGTGAAAAAGTCTCTTCTTACAGAAGCCTGTGAAAGTCCTATTCACAGAAAAACTCCATAGATTATAAACATGCAAGTTGTTGCTGTTGAATAAATATCTCTGCATATTTACAACCATTGGTATCTAATGACAAAACAGGACATATATTTCAAAACAAATGGAAAAATGATTTTAATATATAAATGACAGAAAAGGCACTGGAAATAAAGTTAGTGACTAAAATTATCAAGATGAAATATCCTAGGTTGAATTATAAAATCCATTTGATCAGAAAGAAAATGAAAATCCCATAGGGTTTAGAAGTTAAAACTTTTGAAAGGAATTTTGTCATACAGATAATAAAATCCAGTGGTCAGAAAAAAATCAAACTAATACATTCTTTAGAAAAGAAATGTATTTCGGCAATTAAAATTCTTTTTATTGGAAAGTAAAGGCAAAGGAACCTTATGATTAAGATTTAATAATATACCCACTACAAAAACTATTAATTATATACAAATAAATGTAGCAATAATGCTACTTGTGTGCAGTTATTAATTGCATTGTTCTAATTTTATTTATTGTCATATTTTACTGCTTTATATTCAGGCTTTGTCTAGCTAGATGCAAAGAATTTCTTTACATGTGGAGTCCTATCATTTTATAAAGATGAATGTAATTATCACTTAGCTAGAAGCTAGGGAATTTTTTAACCTACCTGGAGTGAAGTGACCCAATTAAAACACTGCTAGAACACTCTGAATTTTATTCAGCTTTATAAAATGTTTTGAGTTTAGAGTAGTTTTGACTGATGGGTTTCTCAAGAAATTCTTTCTCATTTTCACTTACTGAATTTCATTTGAGAATCTGTTAAAAAAATTATAACTTTTTAAAAAAAACTATAATCATCTCATGTGCTGTTTTACTCATGAAGCTAATTGCAAAATTTTATCACCTCAGGTTGTTTTTATCAAATAAATATGTCTAGAAGATGCAAGTAACACTAGAACTACTTTCTTAATGTTTATTTAAAAAAGAAAAATGACTAAAATATGTATCCATTATAAGTTATATGGCCATATTTGTTCACTCTTTTTTGTTTTTGTTTTTCTGTGGTACTGGGGATTTAACCCAGAGGCATTAAAACTTTAAAGTACAAACTAGCCATATCTTATATTTTGTTTTGAAACAGGGTCTCTCTAGGTTGCTGAGAGTCTTGCCAAATTGCTGATACTTGCTTCAAAACTGCAATCTTCCTGTCTTAGCCTTCCAAGTACTGGAATTACAAATCGGCACCACTGACGGGTCTCTGACCCATAATGTGTTTTTTGACAGGCTAGTTGTGAACCTCAGAGAATTAAGGCTGGCCTTGACCATAACTTGAGATATCCCAAAGATGAGGCTCAGTGAAACTTGGAGCCTAACCAAGTGACTTGGTGTTCTGCCTAACAGAATATCTGAGAAGTCTGGTCTTCTGGTGTTGTTGTAGATTAACATTTGAAACTTATATATTTCTTCTTCTCCCAATCTTTTCCCATGAAATTAATTTTATATTTATACATGAAAACTTCTTTGTTATAATAACACAGTGAGACCTCTAATTACAAATATACTTGCTATTTTTTCAATAAAGTTAGCAGTTGTAAACACATGCAGGTCCTCACCTGTGTTTGTTTCTTAATTGAAGGTCACTGATTTATAAGAAGATGGATGAATAAAAGTGTAACATGTCCAGTTTTGTTGAGTCTTTAAAGATATATTTTCTTCATTCTGTATGAGTGTAATTACAGTTCATTCTCTAAATTTTTATGTAGCTCTCTGCTCATGTGATAAAATCTGATTGTTACTGTTTTTTAAAAGGCTTTGAAATGTGTCATTAGCAAAAATTAATATAGTAGAGAATTAAACAGATTAAAAAACCCAACAAAAACAAAGATGGTTTCTTAAAAAAAAAACAAGATAGATAAACCACTAGTCAATCTAACCAAAAGAAATAATCAATCCAAGTTACCAAAATAAGAAAAAGGTGATATTACCACCAAAAGTGTAGAAATCCAGAGGATTATCAAAAACTACCTTGAAAACTATAGTCCAACAAAATGGAAAATCTAGAAGAAATTGACTAATATCTAGACATATACAACTTTCCTAAGTTGAGTCCAGAAGATATAGAAAATTTAAACTGACCCATAGCAATCAAAGAGATTGAAGCAATAATAAAAAGCCCACCATCAACAAAAGCCCAGGACAAGATGGTTTCCCATGAATTTTATAAAACATTTATAGAAGAGGTAATCCAAATATTCTTCAATCTATTCCATGAAGTAGAAAGAAATGGGAAACTCCTGAATACATTCCATGAAGCCAAAATCATATGAATACCAGAACTAAAAAAAAAGAAAGCTCAAGCAAAGAAAACTACAGACCTATATTGTTGATGAACTTAGAAGCAAAATTCCTAAACAAAATGTTAGCAACTCACATTTAAAAACACATCAAGAAAAAATTATGCACCACGACTAAGTCATGCTCATCCCAATCGTCTTCTGGATTTATTTTTCAGTGAATTTGTGGTTGACATACAGAAAAGCTTCTGATTTTTTACGATCAATTTTGTATCCACTTTGCTGAGGTTGTTGATAAGTTGCAAAAGCCTTTTGATTGAGTTTATTTGGTCTTTCAATTATAATATAATGTCATCTGCAAATACAGATAGTATCAGTTCTTCTTTTCCTATTTGTACTCCTTTGATTGCCTCCTCTTACCTCATTGCTCTGGCTGAGTCTCAAATACTATATTGAAAAGGAGTGGTGAGAGCTGATGTGTTTGCTTTATTCCTGTTTTTAATGGGAGTTCTCATAGCTTTTATATTTAATATGATATTGTCTGTGCATCTAGTGTATATTTCCTTTGTGATGTTGAAGTATGTTCCTTCTATTCCTATTTTCTGCAGTGTTTTTAAAATTGGATTATGTCGAATACTTTTTCAGTATCTATTGAAATGATTATGTTGTTTTTGTTCTTAGTTCTTTTATGTAGTGAATTATTTGGATTGCTTTTTGTATGTTGATCCAGCCTTGCATACCTAGGATGAATCTAGTTTGGTCATGGTGTATAATTCTTTTTTGATGTGATTTTTAATGTGCATTGCTAGTATTTTGTTTAGAAGCTTTATGTCTAAGTTCTTCAATAATATTGTCTGTATTTTTCTTTTCTTGACCTGCCCTTTTTTTTTGGTTTTCATATTAATGTGATGTTGGCTTCATATAATGTATTTGGGAGAGTAAATTAAAAAAAAATATTAATGAGCCAGGCATGATGGTGCATGCCAGTAATCCCAATATTAAAGGAAAAAAAAGGCAAACCAGTTAGAATCACTTCAGACCTTCTAAGCCAAGTCATGAAAGCCAGAAGGGTCTGGAGCAACATATTCCACACTCTGAAAGAAAACAACTTGTAGGCAAGAATTTCCTAGATAGCAAGACTATTTCCCAAATTTGAAAGAAAAATAAAAACCTTACATGATAAACAGAAGTTGAAAGAATGTATGTCTTCCAAATGAGCACTAGAGATAATACTCCCAAAAAATAATTACAAAGAACTAACAAATAAATGTCACAACCAGAGGAACACTAATTTCCAGCAGGTAAACAACTTAGCAAAGAAGAACAAACACTACTACAAACAGAAGTTAAACTCAAAATGTTAGGAATTAAAAATCAACACTCAATAATCATGCTGAATACAAATGCCTCAACTCCCCAGTTAAAAAAAATAATGTGGCAAAATGGATTAAAAACCAGAACCCATCTAAAGGCTTCTTGCAAGAAATACATCTCACAAGTAAAGATATTCACAAACTAAAAGTGGAGGGCTAGAGCAAAGTAAGTCATGCCAATGGAACTCAAAGACAAGCAAGAGTTGCAAATATGATATCAGACAAATTAGATTTCAAGTCTAAGCTTATCAGAAGAGACAAGGAAGATTAACATACAAAGTTTCATAAAAGATCTTTTTAGTCACTAGATGGCATAAAATTATGAGAGTAGTGTATAGGGCATTGTAGAATATTAAATGTTTAATCTTAGGAGAGAAACAAGCATCAAGTATATAAAGAAATTATTTTAAATAAAATTAATATTGACAATGACTAAAAATGAACTAAATGATGAAAACACTCAAAATCCTCAGAAGACTGAATGGAACTAATACGACTTAGCTATACCTCTCCTGAGTACCTTTTCATAGAAACTAAATCAGAACATAGCATTGATACATACATATTCATGTTTATAGCAGCTCAATTTACAATAGCCACATTATGGAAACAGCCTAGGTGTCTATCAACAGTTTAATGAATTACAAAACTGGTATATGTATACAAATGAAATTTTACTCAGCCATAGTAAAGAACAAAATTATGTAATCTGCAGGAAAATGGATAGAATTAGAGAATATTAAGCTAAGTAAGATCAGCCAGTCTCAGAAAGTAAAGGGACATATATATTTTTTCTTATATGTGGAAGGTAGAGAGAAATTAGAAAACAAAAATGCTTTAGCTAAATGAGGAGAGACACAAGTAGAATAATGAAAGGCAATGCGAAAAGGAGAGTGGAGAGGAGAAAAGGGAGACATGGTGAAGAGGTGTTGTGTCTGTGTATATTTCCATGACTCAGAAAGTCATTATGATGTTTAATTAGAATGTACCAATAAAAGTATATTTAAAAACACAAGTAATTAGAACTCTAATGATATATATTGAAATTTTTAATATTTACCGAGGCATGTGATATATCCAATTCTACTGTTTGATATGTAGTTTATACAATTATAGGTCAATCAGTTCTTACAGTATTTAATTTGTATGTCTTGAATATATCTGCATGAGTAGAGTGTGTTAATGTCAGCTTCAGTAACTCAAAATACTTGTGATAAATATTTGTATATAACTTTTATGGTGGGCCTTCCTTGCATACAGTAGTCTGTGCTACTGACAAACTTGACTTATGAACTTTGACCTATTATAATTGATAGAAATTACCATAAATTATATAAATTGGAGTTGATCTGAATTAAACATAAGACAAAAGACACTTGCTATTTGCCTATGTTATGTATATATTACACTTTTTTCTTTATCCTTATTAGTATAAGAAATTATCATATATTAAAGTGATAGATTAGTATAAATTAATATAGTAGTGTGATATAAGAAATACCAAATATATTGTAATGATATAACTAATATAAGAAAAGATTTGCTTTTGTAAGAGTTTTTCTAGTTATTGGCAAGTATATTAAGTGGTATTGATATTTTATTTCATTTTAGAAAGTTATACCAATAAGATAATTATGTATCCAAACAGCACCAAGGGAGATTAACCAATTTTATATGTAGTGAATTTGTTTGATACTGTTTTTTATTGTTCCAGTGAGAAAAATCTATAAAACATCATACACTCATTTATTTCACTAATCCTTACAGTAAGCAAAGCCTTGAATTTCTAAACAATTCATGAAGCCTAGTATAGAGATTGTCATTCAAGCAGTGAAGAATGCAGAGTAACTAAGCAGGGAGAGACAGAGTTCTGCTAATTTTGCCACTAATCCTTTTTCAGTGATCTGAATAATCTTCTTTATTTGTTCTGCCCTACATACTCAAAGGCCAAATTCTCTTTAGTCTATAGGTTGTAAAGACATACATGCCTGACACTTTAGGAAAGGCAGCCTCAGATCTGCTTTTTTTTTTTTTTTTTTTTTCTTTTTGTACTGGGGATTGAACCTAGCAACATTCTTCTTCCAAATTATACTCTCAACCCAATTTTATTTCTTATTTGGAAACAGAGTCTCACCAAGCTGCAGAGGGCCCATGCTAAGTTCAGGTCAGGCTTCAAACCTTTGATCCTCCTGTATCAGACTTGAAAGCACTGGCATTACAAGAGTATGACACCAGGCCTGGCTCAGATTAGCTTTTATGTTCCTTGAAACTCATTCTCTTTACAATAGTATCAATAAATCATATGGAAAGAAAAAAATCAGAGTGCACAATAAATTGCAAATAATCAGAAGTGCAATTATTAGAAAGACTCATAAACAGAGAGTAATATAAATTGCCTTTGATTGCTAAAGTGAATGTGATTTTTTTTAATTGGTGCATTGTAATCATACATCTTTGTTAGATACAAGCTGGCAAATGTATACATGCAAAAATTTCTCATTTGACCCTTCCCTACTCCCTTGCCTTCCCTCCATATCAAGTTCAGTTTAGTGATTGTCTTTGATATATTTGTGAAAGTACATCATGTGCATTAGGGTGTTTCCTTCACTCTTCCCCATCCCCTTCAGTTAAGTCAACTTTTTGGCTCATCTAGTCTTTCTCCTTCTTCATCTAGAGTCCCTCTTATGTCCAACTTTCTCCCTAGCTTCCACATATTTAGGGAGAGCATATGATTTTTCTTTTTGTTTTTACTTTTTTATAACTGACTAATCTCACTTAGCATAATGTTTTTCCAATCCATCTCTTTCCCTGCAAATGACATGATTTTGTTTTTCTTTACGGCTGAGTAAAATTCCATTGTGTACATATCCCATAGTTTTATAATCCATTCACCTGTTGATAGACATCTTGGCTGGTTCCATAGTTTGGCAGTGTGAATTGTGCAGCTATAAACATAGATACACATGCATTTGGTTTCCATTCTTTTGGGCAGATACCCAGAAGTGGTATTGTTGGATCATATGGTAAGTTCATTGTCATTTCTCTGAGGATCCTCCATACTGTTCTCCAAAGTGATTGCACTAATCTGCAATCCCACCAACAGTATATTAGGGTTCCCACTTCTCCACACCTTTGCTATCATTTGTTGTTTGTGCTTTTGATCGTTGCCATTTTAATTGGTGTTAGGTGAAATCTCAGGGTAGTTTTGATTTGCAGCTCTCTGATTGCTAATGATGTTGAACATTCCCTCATACATTTATTGGCCATTTATATTTCTTCTTTTGTGAAGTGTCTATTTAGACCATGTGCCCATTTTTTTATTGTGTTATTTGTTTTCTTAGCTCTGAGTTTATTGAGTTCTTTGTATATTCTAGATATTAGTCCTCTATTGGAGGAATAGCTGGCATTTTATGGACTCTCTGTTGAGGTTCTTGATTGTTTGCTGCACAGAAGCTCTTCAGTTTAACGTAATAACATGTGTTGATCTTCCTATGAGTTGCTTATGCCTTTGGGGTCTTGTTGAGAAAATTTTTACCTGTGTCTATATGTTGAAGTGTTGGGTCTATGCTCTCTTCAAGGTCTCTGGCCTGACTTCCAAGTCTTTCACCCATCTTGCATTGACTTTTGTGCAGGGTGAGAAAGTGGGGTCTATTTCCATTTTCTTGCATATGGTTAACTAGTTTTGCCAACACCATTTGTTGACGAGGCTATCTGTGATCTTGAATATATATTTATACACACAGCACCAGCATTTTGGATCAAAGAACAAAATGGCATTTGTGTATAGATCTTTTTACTTTTGATACTACATTTATTTAGAAAATTAACAAAAGTATCATGAGCCAATAATTGCAAATTCAGAGACTCATTGCTTAGGCGAAGTTTAACTATAGAATAATTTTGTTTTTACAAAGAGATTTTAGAGCTGAAACTTAGAAGCTAAACTATATCACAAAACAGATATTACTGTGCTGACTAATGAAAGCAAGATGAAATCATTTCATTTAGTTTTAAAATTCTGTGAAGCATTGTAATTTAAGCATCTAGCTTTATATAATTTTAGGTATATAGGAATATTTTATTTTTCTGCTACACATATGGCTTTAAGAGTACCATTACCTCAAGGTGGAAAAAAGACCTCCAAGTTTGTAGCATACTGTACAGCTTCTGTGATAAAAAGTGATGAAATTTGTCATGGCAGTTACCACAACTGCTTCTTAAAAAGTCTCTCCTATAGAAATGTGTCTGCCTTCAAAAGAGAAAAATAGAAGTACATGAATATGTGAAAAAAATGTTGCACTGACTTATCTTCCCATAGGAAGGTCTTAGTTGCATTCAGATTTTCTAGTGGAATAGAAAATAGCAATAATTATATTTATTTTTAAAAATTATGTTTATTTTCCAGATAATTTATCTATTTTTACCACCTATTATATTTTATTAGTATTTTAAATATTGAGTATTCAGTGAATAAATCAGTCTTTGTATGTATCACTAGAATTAATTGTAACTCCCATGTAGATTTTTAGTCATTAATGTAGCATTGCTTATATCTTTTACCTACATTTTTTTCTATTTCATACAAATTACATACACACACACACACACACATATGCACATATACATGCATGCATATTGTGTATTCATCTATGTATTGATCTACTGTGTACATATACATAAATATGCACAATAATTTTTTCTATACATACACACACAAATATGTGAAAAAGATGTTGTCTACTGCTAATTGATGAAAGGTGTTGGTAAGAGTTCACAAGCTCATTTACTATCAAGTACACTGTACTGTTTTGCATGAGTAATCTTGTTTTTGTAACAGATCTTCATGAACTGTGGTTGTTCTAAATTTTCTTAATTACTGAACACTTTTTTTTTCTTTGCACTTAGGATTGAACCTAAGGGACTTCTACCTCTAAGTCACACCTCCAATCCTATTTTATTTTTTAGTTTGGAACAGGTTTTCACTAGGTTGCTGAGAGTCTTGCTGTGTTCTAGAGCCTCTCCTCAAACCTGTGATTCTCCTGTCTCAGCCTCCCAAGTACTGGGATTACAGCATGCACCACCATGCCCGGCTTGAGCACATATATTTCTAAATATTAATGTATTGAAAATCTGCTATTAAAAAGATGTTGCATTTATGAAAGAAAAGTAATATTAACAGTAACAGATTAAAATTACTGAAAAAAGCTGTCATATTTAATTTACTTAGTAAAATTAAGATATACTATCCCTGCATCTATAAATACTTCAATAGGTATTTCCAGAAGATAAGGACATTTTTACCACTGATATTTAAGTATAATATCATCATACTAAAAATTAGGGATGTCTAAAAATTCTAAACATTTTTTTCATAATTGATTTATAATTTATTCAAACAGTGAAAACATTGTAAGGTTTTTGGATTTCTCTTAATATATTTTTTCAATTTTGATTCACAAATTGCACATATTTAGCATGTACAACATGTTATTATTGCTTAATGTTGAGTTAAAGATGAATCTCTTCAAGTCACAAATATGCAATTAAGGTGTATTTCATTAATAAAATTACATTGAATTTTGAGTGTCTGTGTCACAAATTGCCTTAAATTTTATTTCAAGCTATGAATATTCATTAGATTGCCTTCCATATTTTATGTTGGATGTATATAGAAATAAAATGATTTTTTATCTAATGGATAATTCTTTAGAGGATAACTTCCTATGTGACAGAAAAAATTATTTCTAAATAGCTTATATTTGCTCTGACAAATATTCCTTTGGCTAGGCTAACAATCACTCTACTGTCATCAGACTACAAAAAAAAAATTAAAGCTTTTCTACAAAACTTTTCTATCCATTGTATTTAAATATATATTCTACAAAACTTTTCATTCATTCTACAAAATTCATTCTACAAAACTTTTCTATCAATTGTATTTAAATATATATTCTTTTCAAATTATAGATTTAAATTTTACTCAGATCTTGCTTTTCTAGAAAAATAACATATTTTAGGCACTTTGTTATTCAATAATTTATATATAAATTTATTAAACTAAGAAATTTCAGGTTTTGCTTTGATTTTTATTTTTTAAAATTTTTGTGGTACTAGGAACTGAGCACAGGAGACTTTTTCCTCTAAACTGTACTTTCAGGCCTTTTTATTTTAGTTTTTTTGAAATGGGATCTCCCTAGGTTGCTAAAAGTCTCACTATATTGCTGAGGCTGGCTTTAAACTTGCAATCCTCCTGTCTCAGCCTCCTAAGTACTGAGATGAAAGGCATGTGCCACCACACCTGGCTTTAAAATTTTCTGTTTAAAAGTAATGTTATTCTGGGCATGGTAACACTTGCTTGTAATAGCAGTAAATGGGAGGCTGAGACAGGAGGATCACAGGTTCAAAGCTAAACTCATCACTTAGCAAGACTTTGTTTGCAAATAAAAAATAAAACAGGGTTGAGTGTATAGCTTGGAGGTATAATGCCCCTGGATTCAGTCCCCAATGCAAAAACAAAGTAATATTATGAATATGTTATGGCATTAGGAAACTATACTAAATCTAGCAATTGTCTACTATCCCTGAGATTATGTTTTCAAAAATTATAGATAAGCTTGCAAAGAAGCAACATTATGTGGTATATGTTTTATCTTTTGTATATGGAGGGGGTAGCATTCAATATTTTAGCCAAAAATTAAAAGTATAAAAATATTAGGTAATAAAAGAAACAATTCACATAGTAAAAGAGAAGTAACTTTACTGGGGAATGGAAGAAAAATGTTTTCATAAAAGAAGCAATCTAAAGGAAACAGCAAACTCTTAGAACACTGTGACATACTCTATAAATCTTAACAGTTCATTTAAGTCTACTTTAGAAAAAAAACACTAGAAAAAAAAATCTAGTTTGATGTGAAAAACTCAAAGGATAAGACAGGATTATAAATAGTTTAGATAATTATAAATTATAGTCAGAGTTCTAATTCATAATTTATATAGACAACCATCAGAGAAAAATATGTAAAAAACTATTATTGCCTGCCTATTGTCCTTTAAAAGTCTTTCTATGTTATCACATATATAACCTCAGGATCTTAAACCACATTGAGTTAGCAAAGGGTATTAGTCAGAGTTTTCCATGAAACAAAACCAATGGGTCACATTTGCATACATTACAAAAATTTTTTTTTCTGTAGAATTGTGTTAATATGAGATTCGAGAAGTACTAAGGTATTCCCATCTGCTAGCTGGAAGCCCAGGCCAAATTCAAAGAACAGGAGAGCAAATGGTATAGACCTGGTTCATGTCCAAAAGCCTGAGAACCAGGAGTGCTCGTATCCAAAGCCAAGAGAAGATGGATGCCCCAGCTCCAGAAGAGAGAGTGAATTCATGACTCTTCTATCTTTTTGTTCTATTATGCCCATCATTGAGTTAGAATATGCTTATTCAAGATCCTGAGGAAGGATTTTCTTAACTCAGTATACTAGTTGAAAGGCTAGTCATCTGAAACAACCTCAAAGACATATCAAGAAATAATGCTTTATAAATTATAACATCTCTTGCTATAGTCAAATTGCTACACAAAATTATCATAATTCACAGTTATAAATGAATAAGGGATATTTTCTAGATTTACATATAATATTTAAATAATTGTTTTCTCACAAAACAAACAATAGATATGTTGGGTGATTTGGGGTCAACAATGGATTCTATAGGAATGACAAAGGTATTAGGACACAGACAAATTGAACATCCACACTTCATTTTTGACTGTAGAAATGTAGAATATGTACCTCAAAATATTTTTCTTTGGCATAAGTATTGTTAAGGACTGAAGGCAATTAAGGAGAATCCAAGTGCCTGTAAGGTCTCTATGCGTTGTGTACTCTGGGTTCCTCCTGCATTTCTGCTCCTATCCAATCTCTAGAAGGGCAGGTGACTGGGGATGTCATTTGCCACAGGGAGTCCCCACTATACAGTTAACTTACAATTGAGTGCTGCTCTGGCTCTAGAGAGAGAGGTGAGCTAGGGTGTCTCTGCCACAGCTTAAGCTGGTCATACCAGATGTTCTGGTTTCAATTGATGCTGAAAAAGCATTTGACAAAACCCAACACCCATTCATGCTAACAAATAACCCAATAAAAAATAGGCAAAGGATCAAAATAGACACTTCACAAAAGAAGAAATACAAATGGTCAATAAATGTATGAGGAAAAAGTTTGACATCATTAGCAATCAGAGAGTTGCAAATCAAAACTACCTTGAGATTTCACCTAACCCAAATTAGAATGGTAATCATCAAAAACATGAACAACAACAAATGCTGGCAAGGGTGTGGAGAAGTGGGAACCCTAATACATTGTTGGTTGTTTTCTAAAGGGTAACCACTTTAGAAAACAATATGGAGTATCCTCAAATAAATGTGAATGAACCTAACCACTTCTGGGTATCTACTCAAAGGAAAGAAACCAAACTATCAGACCAATTCATGTATCTTTATGTTTATAGCTACACAATTCACAATTGCCAAAGTATGGAATCAGCAAAGATGTCCATCAACAGATGAATGGATTACAAAACTATGGGATATGTACACAATGGAATTTTACTCAGCCATAAAAAAGAACAAAATCATGCCATTTGTAGGGAAATGGTTGGAACTGGAAAACATTATGCTAAGTGATATTAGCCAATCATAAAAAGTAAAAAATCATATGCTCTTCCTCATATGTGGAAGCTAGGGAGAAAGTAGGACATAAGATGGACTCTATATGAAGAAGGAGAAACCTTAGATGAGCAAAGAAAGTGAATTAACTAGAAGTGATGGGAGGGCACCCTAATGTACATGATGTACTTTCACAAACATATCAAAGTCAATCACTAAACTTAACTTGAGAAGAAGGGAGAGGGAGGGAATGGGGTGGGAATTGGGGAAGGGTTAAATGAGAAATGTGTGCATGTATGACTTTACCAGCTTATATTAAAAAAAGATGTATGATTACAATGCACCAAAAAATTAAATTAAATTTATAAAAGCAGATATAGTCATGTTTTCCCAAAATAAGAGAGAGAGGGAATAAAATATCATATCCCAAATGTCCCTTTTCTGTTCTTCAAAGCCTCACCAATTTAAGAAAATAATGACAGCAAGCTTAGGCCAAAAAGTCCAGATACATACTATCTTAAAGGATTCTGACTTTATAATATGTACTCTGGGAACTAGGCACATTAGCATTATATGTAGAAAGCTAATTTTTTGCATATCCAGCAGGACACTTGCTCCTTAGGATGCTGGTCATATAATCAAAAATAAGCAAACTAATGCTGATGATGTCCCTGCTTCTGCAATCTAACATCAAAACACTCTGTGAAGGTATAAATCAGAACATGAGGACAAAGAAAAGTCCCTCTCCTCCTTTCTTCATTTTACTAAAATCAGAAGGCAAATTCATAGAGATGCAGGATACATGGCACCAACCCAGACACATGCCATAATAGTTAACAGTGAAGAAAATTTTAGATCTTTGTAGTCCTGAAGATGGCACCAGAGGAATTTACTTTTAACAAAGCTTAATGAAACTGACATTTATCTGTCACTTTTTTTTGCCTTCCTACCAACTGTAGCCCCTAGAGACTCAGAGTCATTTTTCCTTATCTTCTCTTTTCTCTAAAAATGCACTGTTCTTTCTTGAAAATGTTGAGAAACAGTTGATATTTGAAGTTAATTCTTAATTACTTATTCCCTGAAATACTGTTTATATATCAAATATAGATGCCAATAAACCTGTTTTTTCCTTCCTCTTAACCTATACTGTCTTAAATATTTTCATTCCAATTAACATAAATGAGGATGAGGAAAAAAATATTTTCCCTATAATACTATACTATTTTGCTTACTACTTCTAATTTAATTATTTTGCTTTAAATCTATACGGTGTATGTATAATTTGCCTTTAGAATGGACTCAATTTTCTTTTTAAAAATAAAATGGATCTTTAGGGATCATTTTGGAAAATGATTGAACTTCTATTGTATATATATTTTTATAGTTTACCACAATTTCTAGATTAAGTATTTAATTTGATTAATAGGCCTAATGTGAAAATGAGGGATAGTGTGGCTTATTTAAAAATACTCTATCTGTGGATAAAATTTTGGATTACTTCTTTATCTTTTCCTCAAAGGAAAAATTGAGGGTAAAAGCATTTAAAATCCAGAAGCTTCAGATTTTAAAAGTGATAGCTAATAATGAAATTTAATTAATAACAATTCAATAAAAAATTAATCAATTCATATATGTTAAAGTTATTTGCAAAGTAACTACAAATATTAGTATTTTAAACCTTATTTATTACCTAAATCCAAGTAGCTAAAAATGGTGCAACTTGGGACAGAATTCAAGTGAACTTCTCTGGTACTTTTTTTCTCTAAAGAAAATAACCTCCCCTTTCCAGGTGCAGTTATGAAATAGAGCATGCTTCTTTTCCAATAAGATGCCAAATAGAAATTAAATCTTCCATATAACAACATTCTTAACACACCTATTATAAGACACACTTGAAACAACAGATTTGGAGCAAAATTATGTTTTTGTATTTGTGAACATGTGTGTGTGCTTGTGTGTGTGTGTGTGTGTGTGTGTGTGTGTGTGTGTGTGTGTGTGTTAGAGATATTTTTCAATTATTACCAAGGCTGAGAAATGCAGGTTAAGAGAAATAGGGCAAGTATCTTTAGCATTCTATAAAGCTTAGTTTTTTTGTTGTTGTTTAAAACCTACTTATCACTTTACTAGTTTCTATTTTTAATGCTGATCTATGAAAAATATTAATTCATTCTTAGTATTATACTTTGATAAAGCTATAAAAACATTTGTCTTATAAATGTCTCTTATCTTTAAAATAGTAAGTCATTCTTTGCCAAAATTTGAGAAATTTAATATAATATGATTAATATTCTGTGTCTTTAGATGGACTACCTGGTTTCAGATAGATATCATTTCCAATTTTTCTTAAATTTTGAATAGATAATGTACTTACCTGACTTAATGGTTTTCTTCTACATAAAGCCAATCTATATAGCAAAGATACATATGACCAAAAACAATTTACTTTATACTCAGTTCCATGTTTTCTTATGTTCAATCATAAGAGAAAGAGAAAAACAAACAAACAAACAAACAAACAGTACTTAACTTTTACATTTGTCAAGTGTGTTAACCTATCTTTTGTTATAGGGATATATTCCAAATAAGAATCGAGGGCTGAGGAAAGAAATGTTTCTCCTTCACAATAGAATTGTACTAGTTTGCTTATTATTTTTACTTTAATTACATGTTGATAACAAAGCACTGATAATAAACTCTGAAAAAGTGTTCAGTAATTTTAAAAGAGTTACATCATATTATTTGTGATTTTAAAAATTATTATTGATTTTTCTTACATTGATTTTGTTATTAGTATTGTTGGTGGGTTTTTTGGTGCTATCTCTTTTATGTTTGCCTCTTCTCATTCTTCTTTTACCCCTTCAGCTTTGGGAACTTTATTTTGGTGAGGAAGGGTACTAATGTATATCTCTATTATTATTATTATTATTATTATTATTATTATTATTGTCATTATTATTTTGTACTGTTGATTAAACCCAAATAATTCTGCCTCTGAGCTATACCCTCGAGCCACCTTTTTTATGTTTAAGCAAAATCTTCCTAAATTTCTGAGATTGGCCTTGAATCTGTAATTCTCCTATCTCAGTCTTCCAAGTAGTGGGATTGTATGCCTGAACTTTACACCGGGCTGTATATGTCTCTTTGAATTGCATTCTTCTTACTCCCTGCATGTGCCATGAAGTCCTCAAACACTATTTTTTACTTGAATATCTACAACCATACCAATGAAGCTATCCAAATCTTGAGTGTTTGCCTCAAATTTTAGCTTAGGTCAAATGCAGGTCTTATTTATTTAGAATCTTGTTGAATATTTTGCTTTAATTGAGTATGCTATATGAAATTGGTAAAAAAAAAAATTTAGACTATACATTGCTTCTAGATAAGAATAAAGAAAATGCTATCACAGATATCTATCTCCCAGAAATTCCATTCAACACCTGTGTCTTTGCTTCTAAGATCAATAAATTCATGAGCCAAACATACATTTCTCAGATCACTAATATATATTTGGTATAGGGTGCTAATGTCTCCTGAATAACCTGCAGTTATGTGGATTCTACCTTGTCTAACTACTGTAAACATAAAAGAATAACATCATAACTCAAATACTTCTAAGGAGGATTGATGCAACAGCCACAGCTGTAGCACACTCCCCACCATCCCTCACTTGTCATATATACAATGTTTTCCCCTCAACACCATCTGTTATTTCTTCTCTGTCCAATTGAAGCAAGACAGTTAATGACAATGATTCCTAAATTTCATGATCATTAAATCAGAAGCCTAGTTGCTGATTCATTCAGCAAATAAATGTATATATTTTTTGTTGTTGAATAAATTCCCTCATATATTCTAGATACTAAATCCTGTCAGATGAGAAAAACCAAAACAGAATCTTATAAATAGATTATGGTTTTGATTTGCAATTCCCTGATGCTTAGTGATGTTCTGTAATTTTCACATGTCTATTGTCTCTATATATTTGAGTTATGATGTTATTCTTTTATGTTTACAGTAGTTAGACAAGGTAGAATCCACATAACTGCAGGTTATTCAGGAGACATTAGCACCCTATACCAAATATATATTAGTGACCTGAGAAATGTATGTTTGGCAGTGTGTATTTGTGTGTGTGTGTGTGTGTGTGTGTGTGTTTGTGTGTGTGTCTGTATGTCTTAAGTTTTTGAGATCCTTATATATTCAGCATATTAACCCCTTATCAAATATACAGCTTTCAAATATTTTCTCACATTTTGTAGATTATCTCTTCACTCTGCTGATTATTTCCTTTGCTGTGAAGTAAGATATTTAATTTGATATAATACTATTTGTCTTTTTATTACCTGTTTTTATATGATACCATTAAAAATCTATTTGCCCATCCCAATGTCTTTAAAGTTTCTCCTATGATTTCATTTAATAATTTCACTGCTTGTGTATTACATTTATGTATTTGATCCATTTTGAATTTATTTTTGTATATAGTGCATGATAGGGGTCAAGTTTTATTTCTCCACATAGGAATATAATTTCCCCTGCACCATTCATTGAAGAGTCAGACTCCCTATTCTCCAATATCTTCTCTCAATATATTTATGAATTATGTTTGTTGTAAATATGTAAATTAATCTCTAGATTTCTATTCTGTTTCCTTGCATTTCAATTATATTTATACCAATACCATGTTGATTTTAATACTATAGCTTTACAGTATATTTAGAAGTCACATATTGTAATGCCATCAGATTTCTCTCACTTCAGTATTACTTTTGCTATTGTCAGTCATTTGTGATTTCATATGAAATTTATGATTGTTTTTCTATCCCTTTGAAGACAGTCATTGATATTTTAATTAGGATTGTATTTAATTTGTTCACTGCTTTGGTTAAGATCAACAAAACTAAAAGCTGGTTCCTTGAAAAAATAAACAAGATAGATAAACCATTGGCCAATCTGACCAAAAGAAAGAGAGAAGCGACCCAAATTACCAAAATAAGAGATGAAAAAGGGGATATTACCACTGACAGTATGGAAATACAGAAGATAGTCAGAAACTATTTTGAAAAACTGTACTCCAACAAAATGGAAGATCTAGAAGAAATCGACAACTTCCTAGACACATACAACCTCCCTAAATTGAGTCAAGAAGATATCGAAAACTTAAACCGACCAATAA
>PVLC010020367.1:0-29353 GCA_004027655.1 Graphiurus murinus | reverse complement strand
AAAAAAAAAAAAAAAAAAAAAAAAAAAAAAAAAAAAAAAAAAAAAAAAAAAAAAAGCATGAACAACAAAAGAAAAACATAGATAAATTATATTTTCAAAATTAAAACTTTTTATGCAGCAAAGACATTGTGAAAAAATGAAAAGATAGCTTACAGAATAGTAGAAAATATTTTCAAGTCACATGACTAATAAAGGTCCAGTATCCAGAATATATAAAAAAGCTCTTACAACTCAGCAACAAAGAGACAAACAACCCAATTGAAAATTAACAAGAGAATTGAAAGATATTTCTCCAAAGAATATATTAAATTGCCAACAAACACAAGAAAGTATACTCAACATCATTAGTCATTAGAGAAATGAAAACAAAATCCCAAAGAGATACCACTTCACACTCACTAGGATGGCTATTTTAAAAAATGGAAAATAACAAGTGTGGAGAACTATAATCCTCTTATATTGCTGATGGAAACATAAAATGGTTTATCTGTGAAAGACAGTTTGTTAGCTCCTCAAAAAGTCAAATATAAAATTATCATGATTCAGTAATTGGCTTCTGCGTCTACATCCCTAAAAATTGGAAACAAGTACTCAAACAAGCACACACACATACATTTTCATAACAACAGTATTAACAATAGCGAAAGGTGTCCAAATATCCATCAATGGATGAATAGGAAAAGTGTGGTCTATATACATAATGGAATATTACTTAGCCATAAAAAGGAAAGAAGAACTGATACATGCTCTATTATAGATGAACCTCAACGCATATATGAAGGGAAAGAAGATACACACAAAAGATCATATATTATATGATGCATTTATATGAAGTATTCATAATAGGTAAATCCATAGAGATAGAAAGCAGATTATTGGTTGTCATAAGGTTAGGGAAAAGAAGCAGAAGAGAATAGCTATTTAATGGAAGAGTCAGCTCTTCAGGGTCACATGGGCTTGTCAGAAGAGACAATTCATGTCTAAGTTGTCCTTGAGTTGGTTCTTTCTCAGACTCACAGGTCTCTGGTCGGTACACTGACAAGAACCTGATACTTGTTAACAAGGGGAGAAGGCAAGGGGCAGAAGGAAAAGAAGGGAGGAAAACGTCAGCTTTGAAACAGACCACCTGTTGGCTGCCAGGGTCGGATGCAGGCCTGGTTACATCACCACCTCTCTTCCTGCATCCAGTCCAGCTCAAGGTGGACTGCGAGCCTCTCAGCTACACTCCCTGCTTTATACCCTGTACTCCATTCTCGATAGATCCCTGAAAAGCACGTAAGATCTTATCACTCAGCTCAAAACCTTCTTCTTCACTGAAAATATAAAACTGGCTGTAGAATGGTCAGAAAGGGAGCAAATGTTGTCTTCTAAGCCTTAGAGGTTTTTCTGGCTGGGGTAAATTGTCAAACAGACATCATATTGGGAAATGAATCTACCAGAAGGAATAACTTTTCAGGACCTAACAATACTATGTCAGATTTGAAGAATACCAGATTGGCCAATTTGCTTCTTGACCTGGATATTCCAATAGTCTTACAAAATTTGCTGCTGATACTGAAAGCTCAGTCCTTGTCCCCAATGCTGATTCAAATAATTGTGGACAAGGTTTTATTTATTTATTTATTTATTTATTTATTTATTTATTTATTTATTTATTTATTTTGCGGTACTGGGGATTGAACTTAGGGGCATTCTACCTTCGAGCTATACCCCCAGCCCTATTTTTTATTCTTTATTTTGAAACCGAGTCTCACTAAGTTGCAGAAGGCCTCACTAGGTAGCTGAGGCTGGCCGCGAACCCGAATCCTCCGGTCCCAGCCTCCCGAATGCTGGAATTACAAGTGTGCGCCACCATGCCCAGCTATGGACAAGGTTTTAGAAAAAGGAAAAAGAATTTTAATTAAATTTCTAGCAAATGGGGACTATGGTGAGCTCACATTCAGAAATTACTGCTTCCCATTCGAGGACTAAGCTCCAGATGTGCTTACCAGAAGACATAATTCATGTCCAAATGGTATCCCGAGATAGTGTTCCTGAGACCCACAGGTGCCAGTTCTTTATTCCTGTGGTCAGCAAACTGAAAGACAGAAGAAGAATGTTAATCTTGTTTCTCCTATGGTTAGGGAAGGGGAGGAGGAAGGAAAGAAAAGAAAAAAATTGTCAGTTTTTTAAAAAGTCACCTAGCCAGGTATGGTGACACGTGCCTGTAATCCCAGTACTTGGGAGGCTGGGACTGAAGGATGGCAGGTGCAAAGGCAGCCTCAGTAACACAGCAAGGCCCTTAGCAACTTAGTGAGACCCTGTTTCAAAATAAAAAATAAAAAGGGCTGGGGGTGTAACTCAGAGTTATAATGTTCCTTGGCTCATTTCCCAGTACCCAAAACTAAAATAAGTCACCTGCTGGCTGAGCTGTATGCTTTATACTCAAAGCATAAAATGGGCCTCATTACATTCCCACCCTGATTTGCACTAGTTTCTAAACTCTGGACTTACTGCTTATCTTCTCCAAAAAATGCTAAGCTGTATGTACACACTTCTTTTCTTGTTTAAGAAAAAAAAAAAAAAATAGCCTCAGTTCTGATTAACCTCAGTGGAGTACTTGCTCTGTTTCTAAACTAAGCCTGTATTCCTGATTTGCAAATCTATTCTGTACCTGAAACAAAACAAAACAAAACAAAAACAAACTTCTTTGCTCTTATTTTAGCCTTGCTTATGATTTCTTGGATTATACCATCAGTGTCAATCTAAAGCTTGTCATCGGGCTCTCTCATTCAGTTCTGGCCATATTGTCTGCTCTTCATTTTCTGTTGGCTCTGGTATTAGTTTTTCATCACTTGGCCAAAGTACCTGAACAACTCAAGAGGTAGAAAGGTTTATTTGACTCACTCCAAGGCAGGAACATCATGGAGAGAGAAAGAGAAGAGCCAGGGACAGCCTAATCCTCCTGACCACCCTCCTTGGAACCCGCCTCCTCCACGCCCCATCGCTGAGCTTTTCTGAGGCACACGCCATATTCAAACCCTAACAGCTCTTGTACTGGCTCTTTCCTCTCCTTGGAAGCCCCTCCTTCTAGATATTTTATCTTCAACTCTCTGCTCAAATATCACACCCTGAGGGACTTCTGAATCTGTTGCATTTCTCTCTAACCCCTGTCTCTGCTTTACTTTTCCTGACAGTGCTTATTACTGCAGACATGCAATTATCTTGTTTATTTTAGGTCTTTCTCTGCTGGAATGTGAACAGCTTGACGTACTCTGCTCATTCGGCCTCACCAGGGGCGGCTGGCTCTAGAGACGCAGACACTGTCAGTCTTCTGGGCAATGCAGAAGGAACAAAGGCAGACCAGTCACCACGAGGGAAAGGCAGCTGTCTTGCTGGGACACAGCGCAGACTAAGGTGAGGTCAGAAGGACCAAACAGTCCTGAAGGCCAAGTAAGCCGCCGGAGTCACTGGGACATGGTGAAGAGGAGAGAACATACTCCTGTTCCTGCCCTTCAGACAAGACTCTAACGTGATCAGAAAAGATTATCCACCTGCTGGTGTGGGGGCGGGGGGAGCAAGATGACAGAATAGCCTCTTCCAATTCTGCCACCAGAGGGGGTCCAGGAGGTCCTAGAGAGGGGGCCTCAACTCAGGATGATGGGGTCCTTGATAAACTTCCTAGAAAATAAATTTTCAAGATGAGTTTGATAGAGCACGAGCAGTTTTATTTAGGAAACTCCCTGGTGCACATTCAGGGGAGAATTCAGGCGATCTCGAGGAGAGCAAGGCATGCCTTTGGGGTCTCAGGTTCTTCTCTCCCTTTGGTGCTGGGGATTGAGCCTAGGAGCATCCTACCTCCAAACTGTGAGAAATAATTAGATCTTTTCTATCAAAGGAATAGATTGACTTGGGCTCCATGTTGTAAAACTGCCATTGTGTAACTTTACACGTGCTTGTATTTTTGTAAAGATAGTATTTCCTGGTAATTGTGAGCTCCAACTCCTCCCCTCGCATCCCCTCAGTCAATGGTGTAAAGATTGTGAGACTATGTTCCCACAATGGGAGTGCAGCACAGGAGCCTCCGCTGAAAATAAAATGCCCAGCAAGTTTCCTCTGTTATTCTTGCACACCTGACCTTACTGGTGACAGGATCCCTTTTGGCAAAAAGTAAGATTCACTTTCCCGAGCTGCTTTCAAATACGTGTCTTTTTTAACGATGCCATAAAAATTTACTTCTTACAAAACTACACCCCCAGCCCCTTTTATTTTTTATTTTGAAACAGTCTCCCTAAGTCGCTGAGGCTGGCCTTGATGTGGGATAGAAAAAATAAAATAAATAGGTAGAAAGGAGAAATAGGAGAGAACAAGGAAAGTGTAACTTTAATATGGAAGCCTGTGACAAGGCCTGACAGACCCAAAAGTCCCTGAGGAATTAACAAGTGACTCTGAGAACTGTAGATCATCTTTAGGGAGGGGTCTGTTTATCAGACAACAGACGTTACACAAAAGAGGAATCTCACTGGGTCTGTGGCAAGTTTGTAATCCCAGTACTTGGGAGGCAGAGACAGGAAGATTGCAGGTTTGTGGACAGCTCAGCAAGTAGTGAGATTCTTATCGACCTAGGGAGACCCTGTTCCCAAATTAAAAAAAAATAAAGTAGGGCTGGGGGTGTAGCTTGGAGGTAGAATGCCCTTGGATTCAATCCCCAGTAACCCCCCCCCACACACACACACACAAAGGAGAAGAAGAAGAGGAGGAGGAGGAGGAGGAGGAGGAGGAGGAGGAGGAGGAGGAAGCAGAGAAGGAGAAGGAGGAGGAGGAGGAATCTCCTTGAGCACAACTCAAGAGAGAAATCTCCTCAGACATTATTAGCTGTTCTTAAATAATTTAAGGAAAGACAGTGCAGGTAAATCACCTTGCGACTGGCAGCCTGAGGTCATCCTTCTTCCTCCTGCCCATCCCCCACAAAAACCTCTTATAAGTAAGAGCCCTGCTCTTCTAAAGGACCTTCTTTCATTTTGGGGAGATACCTGTTATCCCTTGAATGTATATTTCCTACTTCTCTACATAAATTTTTGTCTATGTCTCTGGCACGTGCTGAAATTCTTTTGCATCCCAAGGATGCTGTTAATCCTGAATTGGGAAATCAACCCTTCCCTGATGACAGCCTCAAACCTTGGATCCTCCTGTCTCAGCCTCCCAAGGACTGGGATCACAGGCATGCCCCACTGAGCCCAGTTTAGGCTCTTCTTTTTAAAAGGAATTTTGTGAGGGGTGGCCTGGGAAAGTGTGTTAGCTTGGTGCCAACCTGAAACAGACCTGAACTTCATCACACCAAGAATAGAAATTTCCCATGCGACTGTTCTCTGTCTCACACTGTCTAGCTGAATCTACAGATGGATGTTTCCTGCATTTGTCTCAATCTGCCTCCTTCTTTGCTTTTTTATAAAAGTTTTCCTCCTCCTTGAGCTCTCTGAAGATTTTGAGACAAAATGGCTCTTCTATCTTCCTCCAAAGCTGGTTTTGAATAAACCTGTTTTTCCTGCCAGTGTGACTCCTGAATGTTTGTGGCGCATGAGGAGCTGTAAAGCTATCCCTTCAATAAGAGCTTGGCGATCACAAGGTGGCTGTTTTCAGGATCTTCAGGTTGACATTCCCCTATTTGATATTTGGAATGTACCCTATGTTATAGGTTTCTTTTGTGTGTGTGTGTGTGGGGGGGGCTATGAGGAGTGGAACTCAGGGGCCATCTACTTCTGGGCTATACCCCCAGCCCTATTTTATTTTTTATTTGGAAACAGGGCCTCGAAGTTGCTAAGGAGCCTCACTAAATTGCTGAGGCTGACTTTGAACCTGTAATCCTCCTGTCTCAGCCTCCCAAGTACTGGGATTACAAGCGTGCACCACCACACCTGGCTAAATTTCTTAAACTATCACATCTCTCTTTGCTTAATGTATTTTAAAAGTACATGACACTGGGCAATTTTCATAAATGAGTGAATTCCCAGTAATTTTTAGATTGTGAGTGAAGATTTGTAGTCTCAGAAATTTGGGAGTCATAGGCCTGGGAAGCATCCTGGCTTTGGGAGGAAAGGTCTGAGGAACTTCAGCACAGGCTTTCAGAATAAAGTTATAGTCTCTTTTATACCTATCTTTTATCCTACCACAATTCCTCTTCAAATACATTAATTTGAACAACTTCCCACACATGAAAATACAAAGATATGGAGTACCCTTCTACATTCTTGGTGGGACATAATAGTAAAACTTTATGAAAAACAGTTTAAAGGTTCCTCAAAAAAAAAACAAAAAAACAAAAAACTTTAGCCAGGTGTGGTAGTGCACGCTTGTAATTCCAGTACTTGGGAGGTTGAGACTAGAGGATCCAGGTTTGCAGCCAACCTCAGCTACTTAGTGGGGCCCTCCACTACTTAGTGAGACCCTGTTTCAAAATAAAAATTACAAAGTAGGACTAGGGGGTGTAGCTTGGAGGTAGAATGCCCCTGGGTTCAATCCCCAGTACTGCAAAAACAACAACAACAAAACAACAAAAAAAATGTGAAGGACTGGAAATATAGCTCAGTGCAAGAGTGCTTGCCTAGCATATTCAAAGCCCTGGGTTTGATTCCCAGAGCTTCAAAGACAAAGTTGCACATGATTTCAATATGGCTAGTAAGATCTAAATAATCCAGCCCAAAGTTCTTAAAAAAAAAAAAAAAAGCTGGGCGTGGTGGCACATGCCTGTAATCCCAGTACTTGTAGGGCTTAGACAGGAAGATCACAGGTTTGAGGACAGCCTTTATAGCATAGTGAGACTCTCAGTAATCTAATGAGACCCTGTTTCAAAAAATAAAATAAAATAAGGCTGGGGGTGTGGCTCAGAGGTAGAATGCTCCTGGGTTCAATCCCCAGTAACACACACACCAAAAATAAAATAAAACAAAATAATAATAATTACCTTATGATCCAGCAGTCTCACTACTGGACCTGTGTTCAAGTACTTGAAATGAGCATGCAGAAAGAATACCTGCACTCCCATGTTCATTGCACCATTCTTCACAACAGGTCAAGTGGTACACACAGCACACACACACACACACACACACACACACAGATGGAGTACTATTCAGCCTTAGAAACAGAACAAAATTCTATCATTTGTGACATGAATGAGTCCTTATGCTAAGTGAAATAAGCCAGACACAGAAGGAAAAATACTGTATAATGTCATTTATACCTAGAATCCAAAAAAGTGGAACTCATAAAAGTAGAGAGTACATTGGTGTTTATCAGAGGCTGGAGCAGAAGGTGGAATGGATGGGGAAACGGAGGATGTTGGTCCAAGGTACAATTTGCTAGGAAGAATAATTCCTGGTGACTTATTATAGAGCATGGTGATTATAGTTAATGTATTGCATATTTCAAAATTATAGCAAGAGTGAATTTTAAATATTCTCATCACACAGAAATGATATGTATGTGAGGTGATGGATATGTTAATTACTCTGTTAATATATACATAATTAACATATACATATGTTAATTATATATATATACATATATAGAAACATCACATTGCACCCCATAAATATATACAATCATTATTTGTCATTAAAAAGTAAAATGAAATTTTAAAAAATCCTCCAAATATGGAAATAGTCAGAAGGGATTACTAGGTGTCCTTCTGGTGTCTAACCTACATTTTGGAAATTAAGTGATTCCATTGACATGCATGCCTTTCATGGACTTACGACTTGCAATTCTACAACTCTGTGGGGTAGAGGTTAACTTGCAGAAGACTAATTCTGTCTGAGCAAGGTGAAAGCAATGCAAATAAAATTTGTCAAGATATACAAATTAAGCTATATGTGGTGGCATGGCCTTGTAATTCCAGTACTTGGGAGGCTGCCACAGGAAGATCTCAGGTTTGAGGCCAGCCTTGGATACTTAGACCTTCTTTCAAAATAAAAAATAAAAAAAAGGGCTGGAGAAGTAGCTCTCTACCCTTGATGTCTCCTCTTAGTAATTTTCCATCCACTGACACTCCCCCACCTTGCTCCTTGTCTATTTTCAACAGTTTGACTAGTGGTCCTTATTTATTTATTATTTGAACCCAGCAGCATTGTACCACTGAGCTACACCTCCAGCCCTTTTAACTAATTAATTAACTTTGAGGTGGTGTCCAGGTTGGCCTCAAACACAGGATCCTCCCGCATCAGCCTTCCAAATACTGGGATAACAGGTGCGCTCCACCCAGATGTGGCTCTTCGTGTGTGTGTGTGTGTGTGTGTGTGTGTGTGTGTGTTACTGGAGATTGAACCCAGGAGCATTCTATCCCTGAGCTACACCTCCAGCCCTATTTATTTTTATTTTTCATAACGGGGTCTCACTAGGTTGATGAGTATAACTACTTTCTGAGGCTGTCCTTGAACTTGAGATCCTCCTGTCTCAGCCTCCAAAGTACTGGGATTACAAGCGTGTGCCACCACGCCCGGCTTTCTTCCTTATTTTTAAACAAATGTCAGAGTAATTTTTTTCTTTAACACCAAATTAATTAGTTGACTAAAATCTTGGCATTCATATTTTACATTTGTGAGTTGCATAAAGTAATAGAAAAATATTTCAGCAAGGGCCTTTTTAACAGCCCAGTCTAAAAATGGAACTCATTGTCTTACTTTCGTTTTTTTTCTTTACGGCCTGTTTTTTTGTGCCGACTACCTTCCTCAGGCGCCAGTCAGCTCAGCAGGACAGAGGATTTATCTCTTCAAGGTTGTATTTTCAGTGGACAGTTTCATGAATGAGTGAATGTCATTTGATCCAGAGGAAGCCACCCTTTCCAGGGCTGCTCTGCAGCGCAGACTCGGGGGCTGGTTGGTAAAGCACGGTTCGTGTTTTTTGCACTCTTGTTAACTCGTATGCAAATGTTGCTAGAACTTTTCTTATTTTTAAACTTAGGCCTACACCAAGCCCTTTTGACCTGGATACCCCCAACCCGTGGCCCTGGGTCCCCTATTATCTTCACCTGTACCTGGGTGGATTGGTGGAGGGGGGGGGGCACCTTGAGGATTGGGTACGCGTAGGTACAATGAGGCAGAAAGTCCTTACAAAAATGATGGTGACGAAAACAGACAAGAACAATCACTTGCCGCTCACTGCGGGGCAAGCGTTTTCCAACCGCTTTCCAGTATTAACTAAAGATACCTGTTTCCCCAGCGAGGGCCAGGGACGCTAGGCGGCGCCGGGTCAAGGCTGTGGCCCGCTCGGCTTCCAGAGTTTGTTTTGCCTTTCCTACTGCATTTTCCTTAGTGTGCAGGATCAGGCGCCTGCGCTGTGGCCACTAGCACCTGGGTCTTTATTTTGAATCCCAGCTAGAGAGCACAGCGTTAGCTCCTCCCCGCGGCCTTGCATTCAAGGGCTGAAGCCGAGCAGAAGGTTTTATCTCGTCCTCAGGGTTCCTAGCAGGTCCACCCGCAACACAGAGAAACGCGAAGGGCCGGCACAACCAACAGATCAAGTGAGAGCAGTCTCACTGCCGGGTGTCAGGATGGCCGAGTGGTCTAAGGCGCCAGACTCAAGGTTTGCACCTTGCCTCCGGGTGTTCTGGTCTCCAAATGGAGGCGTGGGTTCGAATCCCACTTCTGACACATCCTTTTCTTCCTCCTCCCTGTAAGAGACACGCCTTGGGCTCCCCCGTCACACCTGAAAAGGTCATTAGTCTTTTCATGTCTTCTACGAGAAGTTGGCCGGCCACTGTTTGTCTCTCGTCGCTGTTCTCCATTATCCATGGGTCCCTATCTGTAGCAGCGAAACCGACTGATTAAGGAGGAGGTGTCAGCGCAGCCTCACCATCTCCCAGACGTCCAATCACATCCTTGCTCACAATATGCGTCACACGGGACTTATTTAATCAAGTACATTGCAAAGGCTTTGGCCATCACTTCCCTGGTGGTCTAGTGGTTAGGATTCGGCGCTCTCACCGCCGCGGCCCGGGTTCGATTCCCGGTCAGGGAAAAGGTCTTTTTCCACTCCTAAAACAAAAGTGAAAATGACTTTCTCTTTCAGCATTACTAGGGCTAATAAGCTCCCGGTGTGAGCCAGGCATTTCTTTTTAAAAAGCCTTATCTTAAGGAAAGAACGACTCAGGCAGCACCAAATGATCCAAAGAGATCCCCTTGGGGCTGCCAGAAGTGCCTAGTCATAGAACTTTGCCACAAAGTTCAAGTCTCATTACATTAACATGTCAGCCTTTGTCAGTCCACATTTAAATTTCCCCCAATTGTCTTCCAGATGTGTGTGTGTGTGTGTGTGTGTGTGTGTGAGAGAGAGAGAGAGAGAGAGAGAGAGAGAGAGAGAGAGAGAGAGAGAGAGAGAGAGAGAAACTGGGGATGGAAGCCAGCGGCATTCTGCTTCTGAGATATACCCTCAGCCCTATTTTATTTTTTATTTTAAAATAGGGTCTCCCTAAATTGTGGAGAGCCTCGCTAAATTGCTGAGGCTGGCCATGAACCTGTGATCCTCCTGTCTCAGCCTCTGGAGTACTGGGCTAGCGCCACCTCACCCGGCTCTGTTTGTTTGTTTGCTTTTATTCTACTAATTTTCTTTTTCCTTTCTTCCTTCCTCCTCCCTCCCTGCCTCCCTCCTTCCTTCCCTCTTTCTCTTTTTGTTTTTGCAGAGCTACAGAGCAAACTAAGCATGTTAGGCAGATCTTCTACCACTGAGCTACATCCCCTGTACTTAAGTGTTAAATTCTTATCATTTTTATAACATTCTATCTGTCTATTTGTTGTTGCTTTCCAAAATATCCATTTCTCCCTAGGCACTTCTTCTAGACTTCCAGCACTGTGTTGCTGTATGTTCCATCTCTCTCTCCCTTATAACCAGGCTGCCCAGCATAATCTCAGGCCTGAGGACCTGGAGCTTGCCTTTGCTCTATTTGCCTTGTAAGCAACCTGGCCTACTGTGGGGCACTGCACAGCAACTGAGAGCTAGGTGAGTGGTCAACGGTAGATAAGTTCAAGTCCTGCTGGTACCTTTTTAGCTGAAGGCAAGCTGCTTTCTCTTCTCTAACCCTTAGTTTCTTTTCTGTACAACTGGCCAAAGGATGAAGAAGAAGAAAAATAATGAAATTCTAGTTAATATTTAAGTTTCAGTTTAAGTCTTGCCCGATTTTCAAACAGAATTGAAATGACTCTACAAATATGAAAGAACAAAGGGGGGGAGTAAAAAAAAGAAAGCTGGAAGGACAAACACCCCCATATAACTGTGATTTCCTGTAGTGAGTTCTCTGTTGTGATTTTTTATATATGCTGAATTTTTCTTCCATGAGTATGTAAAATTTATTAGTTAAAAAAAAAAAAAAACACTTTACTTGGAAACCTGCTGTCATAATCTGCATGTGTGATAAAATGGCGTAGAATTATACCCACACATTGTAACAATGTCAAATTTCTGGCTTTGTTATTATACTATAATTATCTAAAATGTGACTATTGGTGGAAATTGGATGGAGGATATACTAGGACCTGTCACTAAATCTGCAACTTCCAGTGAATCTGTAATTCTTAAAAATAATAATAATAAATAAATAAATAAATAAAATACTGCTCCCTAGATTACATTAACCCTCCCAATTATAATCCAGAAAGAAGTTCATCCCTAGCATCCCAACGTTCTTCCCATGTAATTGGCAACGCATGCCATGAACTGTTTCTTGTCCTGCTTGCTTGGCTTCATGTACAAGTTTGTGTACAAGTTCACTGTGGTTGGGATTTGGGTCTCTTCTGCCAGATTTCAGAACAGCTATCAGAGGATTGTTTAATGCCTGTGAACTTTGTGTGCACTGAGATAGAGTAGGGACTGGGAGACTGGGTGCCAGTGGCCCTGGGGCTGGGCTACAAGTGAGGAAGGAGACAGATAACCACACTCTTTAGGGAGGTAATTGGGGTGCAGGTGAGTCGGTCCTGGGAGAAACAACTTGCCATGTGGCTCAAGATTCCCTACACATTTCCTTCCAGGGAATGCTCTGCATGTAAGGCCTATACTGCTCTTTGATATCACTGCTTTTCAGGACTGTTTCAGCAAGCAACTTTGAAGGATAAAATAATATCTACCCCCTAGCAAACAAACAGCAGGCTTGCATACTCCTCACTCTAAAACTGGTAAGGAGCGCAGTGCTCCTCAGCTGCAATGCAAATCCACCTGCATGCATAGCATCCACCACATCTCTATGTTGCTTCCTTGGGACCTGGGGACGTGGGATGCTCATGCTGCTAGTTGTGCCATGAGTAATAAATAAATAAGTCTGACCCATAAGTCTTGTGATTTCTGTCAGTTTCCATGAAACCTTGCAGGCTCACTCATTAGCCTGCAAGTAGGATAAAATCCTAGACCCTTCTAGAGTGGTCTTCCTCAGCAGCATGCTGTTCTGTCCCAGTCTTAGGCTCTAAAGACAATGCAGTGTCTCAGCTGGTTCTGGAGGCCTTCCTGAAGGCACCTTGTTGCCTCTGATGATGATCTATCACCTCTGATCTCTTCCTGTGGCCCTCTAGGTGATTAACCCACACCCCCCAAGAGGTCTTGGAAGGACAAAATTCAGACTAGGTTATTGCCAAATGATGGATTTCTCTAGACCTCATTCATCTGTATGTTCAGTCATCTCATGGTCTCTCTGCTTCGAAAGTATCATCAGTACCAACTCCATCTCTCCCTCTTCACTTCTCAAAGCTGCCAGGACAAGAGGAGCTAAGGCGATGGGGGGAAAATATAGAAGGTAGAATGACCCTCTATGCCTTCTGAGAACTTTTATGCATTCAAATACTTCAAATATTAAGTGCTGAATGACTCCCAAGTGAATTGCTAAATGTTTCAGGAGCACAAAAAATAATGACATGTTAGAAATAAATTTCCATGGCATTGTAAGAAAAGACACATGTTCAAAAGTGGCTCAGCAACCGGGCGTGGTGGTGCACACTCGTAACCCCAGTACTTGGGAGGCTGAGACCGGAGGATCTGGGTTCGCGGCCAGCCTCGGCTACTTAGTGAGACTGTCTGCAACTTAGTGAGACTCTGTTTTAAAATAAAGAATAAAAAATAGGACTGGGGGTGTAGCTTGGAGATAGAATGCCTCTGGATTCCATCCCCAGTACAGCAAAAGCAAAACAAAAAAGTGGCTCAGCAAGGCGATTTTACTTTTTCCAAAAAGGGATCCTGGCACTAGTACAGTCAGGTATGCAAAAACAAAATGATAGAAACCTGCTGGGTCTTTTATTCCTAACAGAAAGCTCCTGCGCTGTACTCTTAATGGTGGGAGCATAGCATCACAATCTTCATGCTATTGGCTAGAGGAATGCTAGGGGAGGGGTTGGCATTTGCAATTTCTAAGAAATGCTAACTTTACAAAATGGTGGTTTTACAAAATGAAGCTTAAGTCAAGCTATTCCTTTGATAGAAACGATATAATTATATTGTCACAGACAGAACAGCTGAGTCTAAAAGAAGCAAGAGAATTTGGAGTGGTATTTAGTTTGAACCACTTTTTTTTTTTTTTTTTTTTTTTTTTTTTTTTGTGAAACTGAGGATTGAACCCAGGGCTATTCTACCTCTGAGCTATACCCCCAGCCCTATTTTATTTTGAAAGAGTCTTGCGAAGTTGCTGAGGCGTGCCTCAATCCTGAGATCCTCCTGTCTCAGCCTCCCAAGTCCCAGGATTACAGGCATGCGCCACCACACCCGATTGTTTGAGCCACTTTGGACCAGCATTTGTGCCCTCAGGCAGGTAAGTTAATCTCTTTGAGAATCAGTTTTCCTCATCTGTGTTTTGGGTTAGTACATTGGAGGCTATTGTAATAATATGGAAAAACGCTGAGCATGTTGCTAGACACACAGTTGCTTTCAAGTAACTAAGTTCCCATCTTCTTTTAAAATTCATGTTCATGGAAGGTGGAGGAGCAAAGATGGGGGAGGAAATAAGGATAAATTTAGATTAAAGGAATTAAAATAGAGCAGAGGACCCCAGATGACAGCCTTGGAAGGAAAGGGTCTCCCTGGCCCTTGGCACTGAACTCTAAGATTGTTTGGATGGCATCTAGAACGAAGGCAAAACACTTAGTGGCACTCTTCAACTCAGCAAAGGCTTTATTGTTTTAATCACTCTTATCACATGTTCTTGTTGAGATATTTTCAATAAAGCTAAGGTCATGTGGGGTCAAATATTTGAGGGACTCAATTTCTTGGCCTTAGATGGCACCTCTTGGTCTGGCATCTTTGGGCAAAGGTGAAGATAAGATGAAATAGTGGCTGTTGAGTATTTTCCTGGTAGACCAAGGTAAGTGGAATCACCTCAATTCCTGGATACCATCAAGTTGGCTAGAGCTCATTTTTGGAGTAGGACTCTTTTGTGTCCCTGGGACCTCTTATCAAAGCCAAATCTATAGCCTCTTGGGTGCTCTTTGCTGCCCTGAGCCCTGATTTTATAGCCCTGCCAATCCAGTCATGGGGTAGGGCTGTGTGCTTGCCAGCAAAGTAGACCCACTCTTCCAGATGGCTGAACTCTTGAGCATAGTCTACATACTGGCAGGGGATGAAATAGGTAAAGGCTCCCATGGAATAGGGGTCTTGGCTCCAGTGCTTGACTGTGGAATAGGGGCACAGGGCCCAGAGCTCCTTTTTGGGACAGTCATGGATAGCAGTTAAGTCATCCAGAATGCTCTCCACCACTCGGGTGTGGTCCATGGCAGTAAAGAACACAGCGTCATCAGCCAGGGTATAGGATGCCAGGATGACCCCTACGCCATTGGGGAAGATGTGATTGGGGTAGCAGATGAAGGGGGAAGGCCTGTCCGTGCTGGACATGCCACAGAGGATGCTGTCACGTTCCCAAAAATGCTGCATGCAGGCCAGGACCACTTTGGTGTCGCTGTTGTAGTGGACTGAATGTAGTGCATCCTCTTTGGGCAGGGGGCAGAAACGGAGGAGGTGGGCAGCCTCAGCAGTGCTGGCCACCACCACAAACTGGCAGTCAGACATGCCCTGGGCTGTATAGTAGGTGATATGGACATGGTCTCTATACATCTCTACTTCCTCTGCTGGAGAGTGGAGCCAGACTGTCCCTGGCAGGAGGGCATCATGCAGGGCCTAAGGGAGTTGGTCAAAGCCCCCAGTAATTTCATGGAACCTGAGCGTGAGCAGACAAAGGAAGGAAAGGGCATCAGGTTGATGGGCAAGGAATGCAGAGGATGTTGTTTGGACTGAACAGAGGCCCAGTACTCTAATGGACTGTCTTGGCCTTGTGTCAGGGAAATAAACAGTTATCAAAAGAATCAAAGCCAGGCAGAAGGCCTATTAGCTCCAGGGAACTAGAGAAAAGTGTTGCTTTGGGCTGATCATGCCGCAGTCCCACTGCAGCTGGGTCCAGGGGGTCTTGAAGGAGGGCAAGGCATCGGCTCTGGGTAACAGACAACTACACGACTCGGAGGCAGTGTGAAGCTGTTCTGTTTATTGTGCACAAGTTACAGGTTTTTATACTTTCTTTTTAGCATTACTTGCAGGAAATGATTTTTACGGTTGGGGCAAGTAGAAAAGTTTACACAGAGATTAATGATCACACAAAGGTTACTGATCAGAGAAGGTTACACAAGGGTTAATTACCATGTTTTTGTTTACAATCTTAATGATGGTTAACTCGTGTAGAGGATGACAGGTTATGGAGGAGACTTTGAGTCTGTAAGGAAACTTTTTATCTATCTTTCTGAGAATAGGTAAATAGGAACACATTGCTAAGCTCGATGGTAGGAAAAAGACTAGTGACCTATTAAATGTTAGTCATAGAAATGGTTAACTTCTATAAGAACCATGTAATTTATCCTTATGAACCATCCTGAAACTATTCTCATTATAATTTTCCATAAGGGGTAATGGAGGGTCGGGTATCGTTTGTATAGAATTGGCACCCTTAGGCAGAGGCTGAAGTTTTTATTAATCTGATAAACTATTCTAGGTGGCCTTAGATGAAGAAACTATAGTTTCCGCAGAAGTAAGTTTTTCTTAAGAATTAACAAGCACTCTAGAAATTACTCCCAGGTTAATAATACAAAATATGATTAATACCATAGTTCCCAGTATCCCGGTCGCCCCCCGCCCCCTTATGCCGAGACCTTTTCTTTGAAAGGGTATTCCTTGAATTCTGTTTCCCAATGCCCAGACCTTGTCAGACAGCATGGCTAGAGAAGGGCACCACATGATCAATCAGAAAAATGCATCACTCTCAGCCACTTCCTTCCTGTCCCCGTGGTTGTCCCTCCATGCCGGATGCCTGGTCCAGAGGCTCACAAAGACCCAGGATTCTTACAGAGGTACTTAGCCCCTTTCACAATGCCCTCAGAGAAAGTCCAGCACAGGGCGGCCCTCAAAGTATTCAGCCTAGACACCATTAAGAACTTCCACTTGGCCTGTCTTAAGACTTCCTAGAGCTGGTGTGGTAGTGAACACCTATAATTCCAGTACATGGGAGGCTGAGAGGGGAGGATGGCAGGTTCGAGGCCAGTGTCAACAACTTAGCAAGACCTTGTTTCAAAATAAAATAGAGTTGAGAGTATAGCTCAGAGGTAGTATGCCCTGGGTTCAATCCCCAGTACAAAAAAAAAAAAAAAAAAAAAAAAAAAGACTTCTTAGCCTTCCATTTTCCTCTCATGGCAGTACGTGGCTTGAATTTAAATTGACTGATTAACCCTGACTACAAAGGCTATGAAGTGGGAGGATTCATGCAGGGAAAGAAGAGGCTTATATGTCCAAATAAATAAATCCATCAGGCCTCACAGGCTTAGTTGTCCTCTGGTAAATGTCTGTAGCCTGTTTTGTCCGAGTTGGGTCACAGAACCCTGAGTGAGAGTAGATCCCCATTCATTTTATCTTTTGGGGTTGTTATTGTTCTCTCTCTCTCTCTCTCTCTCTCTCTCTCTCTCTCTCTCTCTCTCTTTGTACTGGGGATTGAAGCCAGGGGCATTCTACCTCTGAGCTATACCTCCAGCCCTTTTTGCCCTTTTTCTTTTCTTATTTTTAAATTTTGAAACAGAGTCTCACTAAGTTGCCAATGCTGGCCTCAAACCTATAGTCCCCCTGTCTCAGCCTCTCAAGTACTGGGGTGACAGGCACATACCACCACACCTGGTTCATTTTATCTTTACAGCTACAGACCACATGGTCAGTGACCAAGGGTGTCTGGGCTCTGGGTTTAGCATCCGTGATATACCTTCTTGGGCTGAAAAATGGTAAGTGTCCCCTGTATGGGCCCCTAAAGCAGGGCTGAAGCCACACTCTGCATCAGAAGAGAACAGGCAAGGACCACAGCAATGCAGATTTATAGCCTCCTAATAGTTTCTTGGGCAGAGATTCTCAAAAATGAGTTTCCAAAACAGGCAGCAGAGGAATCACTGTAATATGTCAGAAATGCATGCTCTCAGGTCCCAGCCCAGGTCTACTGACTCTGGGGGTCAAGCCCAGTTATCCATGTTTAACAAGCACCTTCCTCTCCTCTGATGAGTCTGAGGTTTTCTGGAGTTTGGAAACCCATCTTCCCCTTCTGTGGCTCCCATTTCTTTTGTGTGTGTGTGTGTTTTTTTTCCTGATTTACCTAGTCCTTCTACTACTGTCCTCTTTGGCAGCTGGCCGGCCCATGCCCATTCTCCCCACCTCATTTCCCACCGGGGCTCTTGTAAGGAGATGGTGGCATGCAGGGTTTCCGTGAAGGCCTCACAGTAGCCAGAATCTATGTTCAGCAGGTCCCCGATCATCTGTACTGCCCCACGGCTCAGGTTCCCCACCTTGATCAGGTAGTCCTGTGACCATGTGCAGGGAAAGAAGGAAAGCAGGTCAGAATGTCCAGGGAGCCAAAACGAGAGCCCTCACTTCCCACCTGTATACAGCAAGGAATAGAATTGGGCAGGTGTAATGGCAGCTGTGTACTCAGTTGGACCCCAAGGGTCAGCTCTGCACACAGGACTTAGAGGACAGTGCTCAAAACGGTCTCCTAGGTCCTAATAACAGGTAAAATAGCTAATAGTTGGTATGGCTTTCAACCTACAGACCCTCTTCTGAGCCCTTCACTTGTATAATCCTCCTACATAATCCTAAGAAATCCTGTTTTATAAATGGGGAAACTGAGGCTCAGTCTTCATGTCCAGCTGCAAATGTGTGGGGCCCAGCCTGGCTTCTCTGATCTGCCCAATAAGACCAAGCCAGGATAAATGTGAGTACCAAGTACTTCTTGTCTTACCCTGAACCCCTCTGCTACCTTATCACCCTGCTGTCCTGGATGCTCCATCCATGAGCAGGTGATGCTGAGGATCTGCTTCTGGGACACCTATTAACCAGTGTTTGTGCTCTGTGCTTTGTTCCTGCTCCTTTATCCCAGACAAGAGTGGAACAAAGAGTGTCATGAGTGGACATGACAAAGCTAGATGGAAGCTTCTCCAGTTAGGGTGGCTGACCGTTTGGTCCGCCCAGAGCTGAGCTGGTCCCCTTGTCACTAGTGCAGGCATCCTGAGGGCAAGGCATCTGGAAAGCAGGCTTGAGAGGAGCTGCCAGGACGGCTGAGCAAGAAATGCCTCAACCAAACGTGCTTGTTTAAACCAGAAAGGTTTAACAGGGCTCCACAGCCTCAGGAACAGCAGCATCGAGAAGTGCTTGGAGGCTGGTTCCTCTCGGAGTAGAGACGGCAAATGGCGGACTTCTATACCTATGGCGATCGGGCCTACAGCAGCTTCGGCGGCGGCAGAGGGTCCCGCGGCAGTGCTGGTGGCTATGGGTCCCGTAGCCAGAAGGAGCTGCCCACAGAGCCCCCCTACACAGCATAAGTAGGAAATCTCCCTTTTAGTACAGTTCAGGGAGACATAGATGCTATCTTTAAGGATCTCAACATAAGGAGTGTACGGCTAGTCAGAGACAAAGACACAGACAAATTTAAAGGGTTCTGCTATGTAGAATTCGATGAGGTGGACTCTCTGAAGGAAGCTTTGACCTACTACGGTGCACTGTTGGGTGATTGGTCAATTCGTGTGGACGCTGCAGGAGGCAGAAAACAAGATAAAGGTGGATTTGGATTCAGGAAAGGTGGACCAGATGACAGAGGAATGGGTGGCTCTCAAGAATCTAGAGGTGGCTGGGATTCCCAGGATGACTTCAATTCTGGCTTCAGGGATGACTTCTTAGGTGGCAGGGAAGGCAGTCACCGTGGAGACCAGCGAGCAGGCCCTCCAATGGGGAGTCGCTTCGGGGATGAACCCCCCCTTCGAGGATCCAACATGGATTTCAGAGAACCAACAGAAGAGGAAAGATCACAGAGACCACGACTCCAGCTTAAACCTCGAACAGTGGTTGAGCAGTGGTTAAACCAAGTCGCCAGCCCCAACTCCGCCATCTTCGGGGGAGCCAGGTCCAGAGAGGAAGTCATTCACAATGAGCAAGAATGTGGTCAGGAGGGAATGGGAGTGTCGGGGAGTTAGAACAAGACCACAGCCTGGTGGCCCTGGACCGGCCACCCTGCAGTCACCATTCCTGCGCCTGACATCGTCCTCCTTTCTTACAATGGAAACACAGAGCTTGTGGGTGCACGTCAGCTGTTAACAAGTGGTTTTTAGTACATTCTTGGCTTTGCTGTATCTATCTAGTGCCTGTTCTGTGCTCCACCCCCCCTTCCCACCACTCCACTCTTGGCCCATTTTCCTTCTGGCTCCATGTTTTCCTTAGAGCGCGTGATATGTGGAGGGACGGGGCAGTCTCACGGGAGCGTCTGGGCTGTGGCGCTGCTTCATTGTTCTCTTTGCTTTCTCCTTACTTTAGACACACTGCCCAGGCTCCATGCGCTCTCATTTTTTCCTCAGTGCTGCTTTTTCCCGTCTGCATGCTGAGTTCTGTGTTGCTCTGGCTGGGGGTGGGAGAGGACAGGAGTTGCTGGCAGATTGACCAGTGTCTTGTTTGTATTCAGCTGTGATCATACAGAGTTGGAGGTGCTTGTTTTGAAAACAAGGAAAAATACCTGTTGATCCTTGCAGATTCCTTCCTGCTCCTATTGATAAGGGGTCCTGTCTCCATCATCTTCCCCGCAAGTGGACTGTTCAGGCAGAACAGGCTCATCTCAGTGAAACCCCAAACAGGAGTGACGTGGCATGATGGGCATTCTGCATACGTGATAAGCTGATTTTGCTACCACTCTTTTTTTTTTTTTTTTTTTGCCGTACTGGGGATTGAACCCAGGAGCATTCTACCTCCAAGCTACACCCCCAGCCCTATTTTTTATTCTTTATTTTGAAACAGGGTCTCACTAAGTTGCAGAGTGCCTCACTAGGTAGCTGAGGCTGACCTCAAACCCGGATCCTCCGGTCTTAGCCTCCCAGATGCTGGGATTACAAGCGTGCGCCACCACACCCGGCTTGCTACCACTCTTTTGAGATCAAGTCCAGAATAGCTCCCTCCTCTCCCCAATGTTGTTAGGGCCCCTCCATTTAGGGGGAGCTGCCAGCTCTGTTTCCTTTCCTCCAGACTGAGGTTCTGGGGATGGAGGGGGTGGTGCTGGAGCTGCGCTGGGTGACTTGGTAGTGTTGACATGGCTTTCCCTGCATCCCTAGTGTCTGTTATGTTTATCTGTTCCCTAGTGTATGTGATGTAACGAGGGACAGGGCTTCCCACCGCCCCGTAAATTCACAGTGAAAACGAGCCTAGAATCTGGCACTTTATTTCACTTGATGAATTGAAATTTTTACTATGCAGAGCTGTAAGACTCTTAACTATAGATGACAATAAATAAATGTCTAGATTCGCTGCCTCGTTTTTGGGACAAAGACTGTTGCTCCCCTGAACAGTGTAAGGTCCGTCTGGCAATAACGTTTGAGCTTGAACACCTGTGTGTGAACACATGGAAAATTTTTTTAGCTTCTGAATCCCAGTCTGTCCCACTGGGAGCAGTTGGGGGGTCAGCCAGCTGCTGGAGCCCTGGGGAAGAGACCTGGCCAGGGCAGTGAGCTGAGGGGTGGCCTGGCCATCATCCTGGCCTCCCTGGTCTTTGTTACAAGGTCTCAGCACGTCACAGAACTTGCTCCTTCCTTCGCCTGTCATCTTCTCTGCTTCTGAGATCAGAACCATTTGTGTGACACCAATACTTAAGAAAGACATGCATTATGTGGTTGTAATCAAACCGTTTGCTTTCAGATGACCTACTTACATCTTCAATGTGGAAAACATAAAGAGCAAAACAAATTCATCTAAACTGGGCAATCCAGTTGACTTTTAAATATAAGAAAAGAATGGAATTCCAAACACTTAACACATTCAGCTATATGACAGAAAGTAAATCTATGGATATGGTATTTTGTGAATGATCTTTTAAAATAAAAGAAAACCTTACATTTAAAAAAAAGTGCTTGGAGATGCTTGGTCTATAAGACCCCCCCCCTTTTTTTTCCTACTGGGGTTTGAACCCTTTCTGCCTACCCAGCACATGGGCCCTGGGTCTCTGGAAGGGCTTTTGCTCCACTGAAGGAATCAGAGAGAAATTTAAGGAAGCTTGCACAAGATGTCTCTGAAGAGTGCTGACCTGCATTGGGGTCACTGCTTCCTGCCTCAGCTTACCTTCCTCAGTGACTCATCAAAGAGCTATTCTGCTGTCTTCCCCTCCTCATCTGCTCTGACCGGGTAGTCCAGCAGGCCAGGGTCAGCCTGCACAGCCTGCACAGCCTCCGTGCGCTGCCGTACCCCATTGACCAACACCCATGTCTGGTTGTTGCAGGGACAGAACTCCTTTAGGGTAAGCCCATACTTCCTGATGAACTCGTGAGAGAGCCTGTGGTATTCGTCGGACACCATCTGAGCCAGGACAAGGAAGCCACAAGCCACCATCCCTGCCTGCACTCAGTGCTCACTTCCTGTCCCCCTGGATTCCCACGGGCCACTGTGGATCTCTCCACACAGAAGGAATGCTGGGCCTCCTGGTCACTTTGCCAGGCTAGTAGTCATGTGGCCAGGAGGGTCCCCATTCTTGTGATCACACCTGGCCAAGCTGTCTCTCTGTATTGGCCAAGACCTCTCTCACTTTGTCTGGGACCTTCAAGTGTGGCTCCTCCAGATCCTGGAGAAATCATGAAGAGTGCACAAGGAGTGACCTCTGGGTTTAGCCTCCCTGGAGCTGTGTGCACCATTCTCGAGCCTTTCAGGCTGCATTCTCTCAACCCCTGCTTGCCCCACTCAGGACTGTCCTCTGACCCCAGGGCTCCCATGAGACACCATCTTCTCCCTACGATGATCCCATGGGCCCCCATGAGACACCATCTTCTCCCTACGATGTTCATATTCCATCACTAGCAAACCTAGCAGACTGCTTTTGACTTTACGAGGTATTATGTAATCTCAATTTTCTTTTCTTAGCCTCGACACAACCTCCTAGACAACCTGGGCAGGTATAATTATGCCCATTATGTAGATTAAAACACCGGCACTGGGAGAGATTTTGAAGTAGCCCTGGAGCTATGAAATGAGTTGGGACAGATTCCAGCTCCTTGACTTGAAAGGGAAGAAAGGACTCCACCCATTGTTGTCTTTCTTGGCCTCAGTGACAGCAGCGTGCATCTGGCCTTACTCATCCATTCCCCCATCTCTTAACGATAGCTGTGGTTGACAGGGATCCTCAGAGCTCCCAGCTCTATGTACCACTGTGTTCCAGGAACTCTGTGAGTCTCTATTCTGCTACCTACACACCCTGAGGCCTCCAGGACAGTCACCTAGAAAGATAGCCATACACTGGATCCCACAAAGCTACATCCCCTCCACACAACACCCTCCTCCTCCCTCCTGGCAGGCCCAGCTTCCCCACCTTCCTGCCTCTTTCTGAGGCCTCCCTCTGTTACATGGTCAGAGCAACTGCTCTCCTACCCCTTCTGTTCCAGCCTGGAGCTCTGGACTTTGTCTCTGCCCCAGATCCCTAGGGCTATCCACTACCTACTCTTCCACCTCCCTGCTAAGAAACCAACTTCCCCACAAAAGATTATCCCAAGCCCCATCATGTACCTGATGGACAGCATCTTGGAGGGTCTTGGCAGTGGTGAGGCCAGCCATGCCTGCCCCAATCACCATATGTGTTTCCTTTCGGCTGTCTTCGCAAGCCCATCTTGAGCCAGCTGCACCAGCTGTTCATACTGAGGGTCCTCAAAGCATTGCACAAGCTGACCATTCAAGGCCTGGATACCAGGGCCCAGCATAAACAAGAGGATGTGAGCCAAACAGCCTGGGAACATAGCTGTGGAGAGAACAGTCAGGCAAGTCTCTGGAGATCAAGGAAGTCTAGTCTTAAGCCTTAGTGTGAGGAGGATTTTATCACTGGAGCAACATCTTGGCACTCTCATTCCTTTCCTCCCCTACCAGAGCATGTGTGTATTAGTCATGTGCGGGGCCTTCTATGCTTACCTTACACTGTTTCCTCAGGTTAGCAATGCTCCCTCAGGGGTCAGTGTCCCCTGCTCAGGCATCACAGGTTAGAGGACAGCTTCAGGCTGCATATCTTCCCAAGGGACTGCCCTTACTGCAGGAGGCCAAGCCCTCAGCACAAGGGAGGACAGATGAATTGGATTTACCCTCCACATTGGGTTTCTTTATTTCATCCCTGGGGTTGGTAGAATGTTTGTTGCAGTAAAAACATCCTAACTCACTGCAGCTATGGGAAGACAGAGCAAGAATGGAAAGCCTGAAGACAGTGTTAAGTAAATGGACAGTCTCTGAGCTGTGCATGGTGAACTACCAGCTTCCCAAGCCCTAGAGGGATGTCATGGGTCATCTCTCCGTGATGGCCAAGTCTCATGGAGGGGGTTTGCCAGACTGTGACCTTCATTTCCATGTTTGTCTTCTGATGTACTTTCATTCCACTCTGGCTCAGCTCTGGGAGAGATGTCCTATACCTTCCCTCTAGAAGCCTGTGAAAGATGTGTGTTTGGTGATCCTCGTATTCTTGTTTATCAAGAGATCATCTGTGTTATGGCCTGAGTCGTGTCTTCTCAAAGTTCCTATGTTTAAGCCTTAACCCCTAGTACCTCACAATGTGACTATTTAGAGATTGTGTCTTTTTGTTTGGTTGGTTTTTGTCTTTTTGTTTGCCTCCTTTATTGATTTGTCTGTGCTGCCATGAATGTTTATCATTGTCAACTAGTCCTTTAATTTGCAGTCTTATTATTATTTAGAAAATAAAGCATGAATCTCTTTTAGCATTCATATAATGAGAATGGGCAACGGTTAGGGTTTTGATTACCAATATATCTTTGGTTCCCTGGGAAAAAGCTTATTGATTTTTCAGGTAAGACTCTATCACCAAACACCAAGCATTAACATCAATTGTGAGATTGTCTTTTAAAATGTGATTAAGTTAAAATGGGACTGTTAGGATAGACCCTATTCCAATTTGATTGATGTTCTTATAAGAAGAGGCCATTTGAGCACATAGACACCGGGGATGTGCACACACAGAGGAAATACCATGTGAGGACACAATGAAAAGACAGTTGTCTAGAAGCCAAAGAAAGGTCTTAAAAGAAATCAGCTTGGGAACTGAGACAGGAAGGTCACAGGTTAGAGGACAACTTCAGCAACTTAGCGAGACCCTCAGCAACTTAGCAAGACTTTGTTTAAAAATAAAAAAGTAAGTGCTTGCTTCTGCAGCATGTATACTAAAATTGGAACAATACAGAGAAGATTAACATGACCTGTACACAAGGATGACACACAAACTTATGAAGCGTTCCCTATTTTTCCAGCTCAAAAGAAAACAATACCCTATGTAGTTGTGGAAGTCGATGCTAATATTGTGTGACTGATATTAAAACTAAATGTTCTGCCCACCCTGTTGGTATAAAGATATTTTGAGCAGACTGTAAACAAGACATAAAATCACACATTGTTAGTAAAATTGCCAAGTATTTTAATTTGCTCAATTTTGATTTTATGTACTTTGTCACTATTAACATCCTTCTCGTTTCATATAGATTTCACTAATTGAGTGATTTTAGAAACATTGTTTTAGTACTATATAGTTGTCACAGTAAAATCTTGTTTATTCTATGTACATTTCATAAATTTTTTCATTCCTTTGTGGTTGGGTCTAACACTAACTGTATTGTTTTGTTACATCAAACATACTCTGTGGAACAGCCCTCCCCCCTTTTTGTGGTACTGGGAATTGAACCCAGGGGCATTCTACCTCTGGTTATACACTCAGCCCTATTTTTGTTTTTTATTTCTGGAACAGGGCCTCACTAAGTTACTAGGGCTGGCTGCAAACTTACGATCTTCCTGTCTCAGCCTCTCAAGTACTGGGATTACAAGCATGTGCCACCATGCCTGGCTACCAGGGCTCCTCTGATCAGCCTTTATGCTTAAATAATATTTGCTTCAACATCTGCCCCTCATAAAATTGTGTCTCAATAGTTTAAGTACTTTATGAAAATTATATTGTACATTTCTACATTTATCTTATTGCTACCACCTTAATGAATGCTGTGTTCCTAAATGCTGTGTTAAATATTAACAACCCACAATATTGTAAAGAATGTGTTTTTTTTTTATTTTTGCCTTACAGAAACTGCCTTTCAAATGTTTCTATCACTGAATATTTTTCGACAATTGTTTTACTTTACTAAAAATTAGCAAAGTCTTTATTTCCCATTTTTCTTTTAACTGTGAAGAGAATTTCACCAAAGAAGTTCAACTTGAAAACACTGGAGCCTTGAATATTTTTGTCATCTTTGCAAAGAAATATGCTCTCTGGGGCAACTTCCTTTAGGTTTAGTATTTCAGCCAATATGCTATGAGCGAAAGACACCATGTTACTTTACTATTGCATTTCTCAAAGAATAGTTGAAAAGCCAGTCCAACATATGAAAAGTGTGTGTGCGTGTGTGTGTGTGTGTGTGTGTGTGTGTGTGTGTGTGTGTGTTGCAGTGGCTTTGATTTGGTGTGCTGCTAAGGGGTGGGAAAATGTGTTTGGTAAATTTCTAAACACCACGGTGTTTTTCGGAGAGTCAGCCTACTACCCTGGATATCACAATTTAGAAAAACAAGATATTCCTTTGTGAAATACTCTTAATTTCCCTATGTCCCCATCCCTGGTCTTGCCAAAGGGCATGAAGGTACCAGGTGTGTTTGTCACCAGACTTTGAATATAGGAAGAAATCTTACTGTAACTTGACCACCATCTCCATGAAACCCCAGGTAGGATTTTTGTTACTGTTGTTCTGGGAAAGTTCTGAGTGCTCAGGAATTGAATTTAGTCCTGGTTCTACCAGAGCCTGGAGTGAGCTTGGGAAATTTTATTTCCAGGAGCTTAAGTTTTCTCATCTGAACAGTGAAATTTTAACAAGCTAATCTCTGAAGTTCTTTCCATTTCTAAGATTCTAAGGAATCTTATATATAACATAATGTTATAAAACTAGTTTTATAAAAGATTAAAAATAAATTATATTTACATACAAAATTCTAGAGAATGGATTTGAGCATGAATACCTCCATATACTTTCATCCTTTACTTCTATTAGTGTAGTACATCTTGTCTTGACTCATTTCTACTTACTATACTGTAAAAAAAGACCCCACATCCTAGACTTCCACCCCCGGAGAGTCCTACATAAATTTTTTCACCTTTTTTTAAGACCCCAAGGGTGGGGGACCAATATCCCATGCTGCCCCAGGTTCCCTATTCCCTACCCTGGACCCCTAAGCCAGCCCCTCTCCAGGTGTGATATAAAAAGGATGAAAAACCACATACGCTCTCTCTCCCAGCTGTGATCTCAGAGACTTCTGGGGTGACCTGTGTCCTTTCTCCTGTGTACCTGTGTCTTTCCCTTAAAATGAACCCCTGCCTTTTGTCCCTATGTGGCGTATGTTGAATTTTTTTTTACTACAGAGGCTGAGAACCCAAGAGGTATTGTGCTGACCCATGACAACCTTCATCTTATTTCCTTCAGAGCCTGAGTTTACCTAGGCCCACTTCTGTGGTCTTGCTCGCTCACCAGAGCTGGGAGCTGCTTCCACACTTTGTCAACAACTGTCTTGGGGTCATGATGCCCATGGAAGCTATTTTGTTTTATTTATTTATATTTATTTATTTTGTTGGGGGGGTGCTGGGGATTAAACTCAAGGGCATTCTACCACTGAGCTACATTCCCAGCCCTATTTTATTCTTATTTATTTTGGTTCTGGGGATTGAACCCAGGGGCACTCTACCTCTGAGCAACACCCCAGCCTCCACCTCTTGTTTTTGGTCTAACTAAATTGCTGAGGCTAACCTTGAACTTGCGATTAATATAGATTTAACACCTTGTATATTTATGAGTAGAAATGTATACATCTGAGGGCTAAATGTGCTGTGTATCTGAGGTTTATTAGGGTTCGGGTTAGGGTTAGGCTTATAACATTAAATATATGGGTTTTATATACATGCAAGGTAACCAGTAAGTGATTTATTTATACAGTATACATTATATCTAATGTTTAATACTATTCAAAATTCCATCATTTAAAAACCTGGTTTGCATCTGTTTTGCTTTGACTAAATGCCATCGATTAATAATCCTGTTTCTAATCATCAGCACTGTTTGCTAAAACTTATAAAAGGTCTAGATCAATTCTTTAAATTTTTTGTCAATGCTGTTACTACATAAAGCTATAATTATAATTACCTTGCTAAACAGTAAATTCTAAATTTCAATCTAATAATAAGGGCTGTTAATATAATACAACTATGGTGCTAATTATTAGTTCTTTATAAGTCGAATATAATTTATTTTCCCTAAGTACCTCCTAAAATACAAAACTTAAAAATACAATTTACCAAGACCATTTTTAAACAAAGATAACTAAAAGTGCGTGTTTGGCATTCCAAATCATGCCGCTCTAATAAATTGGGTTTGATTAATAATTATATATAAAAAGTCAAATTTAAATAAAAACTGTTTATATCATTAGATATAAAAACTATTATGCAAACTAGATTTTTTTCTCCCTAACAGTTTTATTTTCGATTCTCCTTATATATCCTTATAATTGTTGTCTATTAATATTACAGGTATACAACTTCTAACATAACCTAAACAATGCTTTATCAGTCATTATTTTAAAAAAATCTCTTTTAAAGCAAAAAAGGGGGAATATGAAGTCATACTTTCCCTAAGCATTTTCTTACTACTCTTAAATTTTTTTTTGTTTCAAATTGATGATGATTCTCTTACAGAGTCTTAGAGGAAACTCATTCACTGACTCAACTTATTTTTTAGGCCTTCTAAAAGGATCCCTTGGATGGGAAAAGGAAATATTCCTCTTCATTAACAACTCTTGGTAGAAGATATACTTGTGTAAAAAAATACTGATGTTTGTGCTTAAATTCCAGGTAAAAATATCAGATGATACCAAACTGGAAACTCAGGAGATGACTGAAGAAATCAAAAGGCCAGGTTACCCCTCAGGGAGTGACAATCCCTCCAGCAGCAATGCCAACGTCAAGGCCACCACCCAGGGGCTGGATCCAAAATTGAATAGCTTGAGTTATTCACAAGCTAGAACTCCAGGAACCATTTACTAAACAATACTGCATATTTACCAAAACCATGTCTTAGCACAGGGGATAGTTTTCAATAGGAATATAACCTTTTAGGAAAATCTAGATGGATTCCTTTGTGCCTTTCATGGAAAGTTACAAAATGTTTTAGATCTGGAAGACACACTTGGCTAGCCTATGTACCTAGAAAAGAAAATCAAAAGACACAACTAATTTTTCTTACCAGCCTCAGTTCTGATGCCTGGCAACAGGCTAATACCACACAATTAACTACCAGGCCTTTATGTGCCCAGAGGAAACGGTGGGATCCATCATGCGAGTTATTAATGTGGTCAGAATGTATAAATCCCATCCTCGATAGATGACTATAGCAGGGAAAGAGGTTATTGGTGGGAGAGCTGTTAGATGGTTTTAATTAAGTTGTAGGTCTAGATTACTAAATTAAGTTAAGATAGTATGTATCCTATAACAATACCATTTGGGGTAGTGATTTCTACAGCATGGATACCAGTTACCCTTTAAGAACTCTGACAGGAGACACCCTTAGCCACCTTTGTGCAGGAACTGTTAACACACTTAAGGAAAAGAACAAGGAGATGTATCTGGTGGCTGATTGCAGACATTATGACTGGACATTGTGACTCTGGCCAGAATCCCTGCCATTGCCTATGCTGCCACCATGGCTCTTCACCTTTCAATTCAAAATGCCAAATATTTATAGGACTTTCAAAAGAATTGTACAGAAACTTGGCAAACTCAGATTCTCATCAACCCAAAATATCCTTTAAAAAAAAA